>CAUYON010077505.1:0-12941 GCA_963573935.1 Arctocebus calabarensis | reverse complement strand
TTTATATAGTGATCAAGGAAATGCCATGAAGGATATCTGTAACAGTATGATCAAAATATTTCTGAATGTATATGAATTGTGCCCTGTGATTGCACCAATGTACATAATTATGATTCAATAAAATTATTAAAAAAAAAATAGCTGGGGCAGCAACTGTAGCTCAAAGGAGTAGGGCGCTGGCCCCATATACCAGAAGTGGCGGGTTCAAACCTGGCCCTGGCCAAAAACTGCAAAAAAAAAAAAAAAGCCAGGCATTGTGACAGGCACCTGTCGTCCCAGCTACGCAGGAGGCTGAGGCAAGAGAATTGCTTGAGCTCAAGAGTTTGAGGCTGCTGTGAGCTATGACACCATAGCACTCTACTGAAGGAGACCAAGTGAGACTCTGTCTCAAAACAAAAATAAATAAAAAAGGGAGATGGTCCATATGACCCGAGATAATGGAAGGTAGAGGAGGTATCAAAAAGGAAAAAAATAATAACAGTTCCTAGCCGTCATCAAGGGTAATATCAACAAGAGTGAACAACTGCTGGAGACAAACTTCAAAGTCAACTCTGGGGGGTGGGGGTGCCCCTTTCAGGGTTGAGAGTTTTTATGATGCGAGTCCAAACATGATCAGTAGAAAGTGACGGTGTGTGGGATCCTATGTGCTGCATAGGCACCATATAGACATGGGATTGTCTCCTGCTACTATGGCCGTTGCTGTGGTTATCATTATTACGGCGTGAGTGCTTTGAAATAGCATGCCTTTATTACAGGTTTTGAATTTAAAGAAGGCAGTTTACAAGAGCCAAGTTTTTAAGTATTCTGATTGCTGACTGGAGAGGCAGCATGGCACAGCAGAAAGGCCACAGAAGGCCTAGGAGGACCCCCAGATCACTGACCTTTAAGACGTGTGACCTTAAGCAAGTTCCTTAATCTCTCTGAATCCTGGTTTCTTCATTTGTAAAATGGGGATTCAAGTTCTAAAGCTGGCCCTTGCTAACTCAGATGGTTGTTATAAGGGCCAAATGAAAACCCTCTGTAAAAATCTTTTGTAAAAGTAACGTCCAATAGAGATTCAAATTAGTTATAAAGATTACCTCAAGTTCAAGAATAAAGAAGGATGGCTCCCAGCACCACCACTTGATGGGGAGCAATGGATGCTTTAAGGGGATTCTACCTGAACTGCATCACGGCCACTAGACTTTCAGTGTCAAATGCTAAAGAGACTTACAAAGGATTCTAGGGACAGCACTGTATCGTGGATACAACAAGCCGTATCACAGGTGGTTATATGTATGAAGGTTCTGGGTTTGGATGCCATCTCCATCCCTTATTAGCATACTTCTGCATACCCAAGTTTCCATATACTGGGTTCCTTGTATATGCCCAGAAGAAATGAAAACCGTACACAAACAAATCCATGCACACAGGTGTTCCTTCTGCACTATTCACAGATAAATAAACAGAACTGGTGCATCCCCACACTGGAATACTATTTAGCCATAAAAAGGAACAGAGTACCAGTACCTGCTATAATGTGAATGAACCTGGAAACCATTCTACTAAATGAAAGAAGCCAGTCACAAAACTATGACTATCATATGATTCCAGTTACATGAAATATCCAGGATAGCCAAATCCACAGAGACAAAGCAGATTGGTGGTTGCAAGGTGTGTGTGGGGAGGAGGCAGGCATTACGAATGACTGCTTAATGGCTATGGGGTTCCTTTTGAGGTGATGACAATGTTTTAGAACTAGATAAGGGAGATGGTTGCATACCATTCCAAAGGTACTAGATGCTACTGAATTGTTTAAGAATGGCTAATTTTTAGTTCTTTGAGGATTCTCCATACTTCTTTCCATAAAGGCTGTATTAGTTTGCAAACCCACCAGCAGTGTACAAGTGTTCCCTTCTCTCTCCATCCATGCCAGCATCTGCAGTTTTGGAACTTTGTGATGTGAGCTAATCTTACTGGGGTTAGGCGATACCTCAGGGTGGTTTTGATTTACATTTCTCTGATGATTAAGGACCATGAGCAGAAGCAAGCCAAATGCCCATCAACCCATGAATGGAACAACAAACTGTGCTATATGTATACCATGGAATACTATTCAGCCATCAAAAAAGATGAAGACTTTACATCTGTTACATTTACCCCGATGGAGTTGAAACACATTCTTCTTAGTAAAGTATCACAAGAATGGAAAAATAAATATCCAACGTACCCCATACTAATATGAAACTGATATATAAACACAGGCGCCTATGAACAATGAAACACAAATATAGTCTAATACAGGGGTAGAGGAAGGTGGGAGGGGAAAGGGGAGGGAGGAGGAGTGGCAGAAGGAGGGAGGGCATGAGTGGGGATCTCACCTAATGTGCACACTGTGTATGACACGTCCCCTGGGTCAGGGGTTGTTTCACAGCCAGAACTTTACCCTGGAAGTGAGAACAATATGATCTAAAAATTTGTACCCTCATACTAATTTGAAATTTTAAAAAATTCACAAATAAATAAAAGAATGGTTAGTTGTATGCTATGTGATCGTCACCTCAATTACAAAATATACAATTATAAAATAATAGCAACCTCAGGCTTACCATGCCAACTAAATGAGCTAGCATATGTCTAACACTTAGCACTATGGCTGGCACAGAGTCAACTCGGTAAATGCTCCCCTTTATCATTCTTCCACCCATCTTTCAGGGAAAGAGGGTGAAACACCAAAGCAACACAGAGAGAGATGAACTGGATTAAGACTGAATATTGTTCTTGGCTCTAAATACAAAGAGCTAATCTAACTTGTGTTCTAAAGACAGGCAGACACACCCCTTTCCCTCACCTAATGAATCCAAAACCTCTCTAGGAGTTTTGTCTATGTCTTGGGCAGTGTGCCAATAAGTGGCCCTAGGCCCCAGGTAAACCATGCTGAGAGCAGGCCAGGTCTTTAGTAAAATTTCCCATCGACAACCAAAAAAGGAGCGACTGTGTTTTTTCCCTTCTGAAAGGGAAAACCCTTTCTGGCAAGAAACATGGAGAATCCCCAAAGGCAAAATTTTCCAGGGATTTAAAAACATACCTGGGATGTCTTGCCATTCTTCATTCTTTCACTTGGATCTTCATTGCAGTGTGATGAGGTGTGGTTTTAGGTATTTGTGTTTTTCCATTTCAAAGCAAAACTCCATCACAAGTGAAGGCCGGGAAAAGTGTGACAGAGAGGATCACAGGGGCACACAAGTCACAATAGAAAGGAGCTCAGCACATAAATACCCCTGATGTCAAAGCAACAATAAAATTACCTCTTCACTTATTTCATGATCATTAATGATCTATGAACTAAGTACCCATTTATGAAGCCCATGATATATGGCATCTGAAGATGTCACCTTTTACAAAGGAAAGGGTAGAGATTTTTGTTCTGTTTTCATTTGTTGGCTATTTTGAGATCGTTTGTTTTAGCAAGGAGCCTAATAAGATGGCAAAAGGGGTCATAAAAACCCTGGAAAAAAGAAACCCAACTATAAAAGAGACTAAAAATCTTAAAAGGAGACACTTCAAACTGCAATTCATCATAACAAGATTAATCATTAATCTGACTGGTGTTTTTTCCCAGCCTTAAATGTGGCCAGGGGAAGACTTATGCCCTAGAAGCCAGTGAACCTGAAAAATCCCCCAGCAGATTCAAGAAGGCACAGAAGTTTTATTGTACCCTCAATGAATCCCCAACAATAAAAAAAAAAAAAAAAAAGGCACAGAAACATCTAGTTGACAAAAATCTAATTTCCACCTAGGACCTAGCTGCAAGGGAGTCTAAGAAAGCTAGTTTCTAGCTCGCCAGCTTCTGCAGCACACCACAGGAAGGCATGCTAGAAGAAAGTGAGAAGAGAGGCCCGATGCCAATCCACCGTCTTGGTGAGAGTTAGAAAAGCAGAAATATCGGCACTTCCCCTCTCTTTCAAAGAATTACCAACAGTCACAAGAAGAGAAAAGGAGAGGTTCGAAGCGCCTGAACTGTTTCAGTGCTGTCAGTCAAGTGCACCTGACTGCCAGTGGTGTGTGTGAGAGTAAGAGAGGGGAGAGGCTTGTCGGACTTGGCGCTTGGCAGACACGAGGTGACATAAGTTCTAACTTAAATTTCACACATGGCCTCTTGTTTCCATCTTCCCCGCTTCTATTTCAGCGGGATCCACAAAGTGAGGATTTGGCTGAGAGCCAGATGAGGAAGAATAATGCTGGGTGTGAGAATTAAATCTGATCATGCAGAGGAAGACTCCTGAGGCTCCAATGTGATTTTCCCTCCCAGGCTATTAAAAAGCACTAGTGGAGAGAAGAAGGGAAAAGAGCCTGTATTCAGCCATCTTCCCTCCCTGGTAGATTACACACGCACGTGCACAGATAGCCACACAATATTTTCACCTTCACCTCTGCTCAATAGACAATGTGGTTTACTACAAAAACAATAATAATACATTTTGAGTCAGGAAACCTGGTTTTGATTCTCTGTTCCCTCACTGCTCGGCTCAGGCAAGTCACTGCCCCTCTCTGAGCCTCGGCTTCCTCATGTAGAAAAGAACACTGACCCCAACACCACTCTCACCACGCACATGAAATGAGAGAATGCAATCCGTGTTTCTACAGTGCCATCGCCTTGGCAATGATAGTTGTCATTTGAAATCAGTAAATATACTTTGTATCACCTATTTCCCATAAGCAGAAGTTAAAAGCTTGGTAATAACTAAAGTTGTTGCAGCTTGGCAGGAAGACGGCTCTCAGAAACGCAGGGTAAAATCATAAACGGTGCAATCTAGTCAGAGGGCACCATTTCTAGCTAGTTTCTCTCCAGCTAGAAAATGTACCACCTCAGGAACCAGCAATTGCACTGCAAGGAATTCGCCCCCAGACAGACCCCAAGAGTAAGCCAAGTTATGCATAAGAGGACACCTAATGCAGCTGGTTGATAGCAGAAAATGGAAAACACTACATCTGTCAGTGGGAACCGGTTCGGTAAATTACAGAGCTTTAAATACTATGCATCTGATGAAAAGAGCGAGTGGCTCATTTGGAACTGGAAAGATTTCTAAGGTTTGTTATTAAGGCAAGTAAAAAGCAAGATAATGAATATTGTGTGGAGTCAGAGAGAGAGAGCGAGAGAAATGCACGAAAACACACATGCTCACATAGGTAATTGGATAAAACCTTTCTGGAACACTATACACAAGCTTGTTGTCAGGATTTCTCTTTGGAGAGATGACTGGAACTCAGGGGGAAAGGAAAGCTTTCACATTTCATTTTACGTTATTCCTTTCTTTAGAGTTGGAGGTTTTATTCTGAACGGTGTGCGCGTATTTTATTTTTTTTTTTAAATTTCAAATTACACATCACGAAAGTAAACACGCAAATGGAGTACAGAAACCTGTTTTGCAAGTGGGCGTTGTAAACATAATAAAGAAATCAGCAAATGGAAACCCTGTGATACCAGGAGGTGACCCGGGCTCAGTGTTTAGGAAACAATGCCCCCTCGGCCGCCAGTTCCCTCCCTCCCTCCCCGAACATCCTTGTCTTCAGGACTCATGAAAGGTAGAGGGGACAGAGGGGAAACAGAAAGTCAGAGAAAATCAATATGGAAAAAGCCATGGGGAAATGGGGAGGCGACATGATGTAAGAAGGTGAGCAAACGTTGACACATAACCACATTTTCAAGGTGGAGATACCCCAAAGAGAGCCATGGGGAGGCTGTGAGAGAAGCACACATGTCTTGTTGGCTGGGAATCCCAAGAGGTAACAGATATGGAATCTTTTTGCAGAAGACTCCTGTGTTCCTAATATTTGTACAGCTCTATATACACAGATGGGTACCAGCACAACAGAGCCGAACGTTCCAATCTCTGCTCATTCAAAGCTGTAGATACCACTTGCAAAAATGTGTAAGCCTCTGTGCCCCTGGTGTCTTTCAGGACCCTGGCTCTAGGGGACATGATTAAAATGCTACCCCGAGTGTAGATTTGGTGGTAAAACAAGAATGGGAAATGCTTGAATAACCAAAGCCAAATAGGTTTCCCAAGTGTGGTAACATCTTGGTGTTCCTTTCAGTTGGTGGGTGGGATGTGGTACACAGGGCCTCCCAGGCCTCCTGTCTGAGGAAGCCCTTTCTTCTAAACATGGTGCTAGACTGACGCATCTTGGCTGCGCTTTGAGAAGCCAGTTCACTCAAGGGCTATTTCTCCTCCTTGATGTTGAGATCAGACAGTAGGGATGGGATTAACTGTGCATGGAATATCGTACCCAAAAGAACTAGTTCAGCGTATGGCTTGGGGCAAAAATGATAAAAGTCAAGTGTTGTGGCTTTCAACATACTCTGAAATGACTGCTGTCTTCCATCATATTAGTCCTGGAATGAATTTCACAATTAATACCCTTCAACTCCTTCATTGTACAAAGAAGGAAATAAAGACTCAGATTACCATAACAGAGAACAGTGCTAGTGGTTCAGAACCAGGACTCTGGGGCCAACCCGACTGGGTTCAGACCCCAGCATTCTGCAGGACCTTATAAGTTACATGACCTCCCTGGGCCTCCATTTTGTCCTCTTTAAAATGAAGGATGTGCTAGTCTCTACTACGTACGATTGTGATACAGCTTAACAGGGGTTGCATTTATAAAGTACAGTGTTACTGTGCCACTATGTGATAGATGTCTGTCACATACAAAGTGCTAGATAAATGAATGCTTCTTTAAGCAAAATAAAGTCACTGGGACCTTGGGTCCTAAAGGGGAGCGTCCTCACTCTAATAGTCATCCTTACAGAATACTTCCACTCCAATAAAATAGTAATTTTGGAAAGCAAAACTAAAAGGATAATGGTTCTGCCATCTCAAAAAGCCATTGTTAATGAGGGGAGGTAAATAAGCCCACGTTGCCAAGGCAAATCCTAAGAATTCAAATACCACTCCCTCTCCAGAAGCACATGTTATAAAAACTATGGGTCAGGAAGGCACAGAATACGTTGATTTTTTTTTCCTTGCCAGCCTTATAGTTCTAGAAAGATTAGGTCACTTTTTGAAAGGATGTTCACAATCTGTACTGAGGGCTATGGAGACTCGGAATACTTAGAGTCTCTTGCAGACTGGCAGTCAAGTCTTCTTGGAGAATACTGAGGGATGGTAGACTCAGAATACTTGGAGGCATAAGAGAGGGAAGTTGAAAGTGGGATGACTTGGAGCTTTAAAGGAAAACAGGCTGTGTTTCTGACAGGTAAGGGGCTAGAATTGGGATAGAAAGGCGGGCTGAGGTCCCCCTCCTTAAGTTGTTCTAAAGCAGGAGCATTGGGCAGGCTGGAAAACTCTGACTTCTCAAATGCAGGCTGTCCTTAGTCAAATGGCATTAGGTGCCTTGCGTTGGCACAAGAGTTTCAGCCTGAACACTGAAATGTGCATTTGCTAAGTGGAACGTGGAGAAGGTCCCAGACACAGAAGGGGCAGGGGAGGGGAAGGAAGGGAAAGGGTGGGAACAGCATCTGTGTGTCCACTGCCCTCCACTCTCCTGCCCCAGTCGCAGAGGGAAAGTGAGGCAGGGTCCACAAACTGCCCATGAGCTCGTGCTCACCTGACCTTCCTTGTGAAACCTGCCCCTCCGGAGCTTTGGAAGGAAATTCTCCAACATTTGCTGAGGAGGATGGGATGTTAACCAATGCAGGAAGAAAATGGTGGAGGGGACCTGAGAAGACAAATAGGCTTTCTACTTTTTCAGGTTGACACAGCACAGACTTAGAGCACCTGCTTAAATGGTTGTCCTGTGATATCGAACATTAAGGGTAAAAGTAAAAGGAAAAAAAAAAAGAATTAAGTGAGTTCAATGAACTCTCCACTGAACCACTGAAAGTAGGGTCATGAACACCAGAAGTAACACCATGGGCAAACTGTTTTCTTTGAAGTTGTGCCAAAGACTCCTAATATTCCCAAGCAGGTTGATCTAGAGATGTATTTTCTCATGAGGACAGTGATCATAGTTTATGAACTCCAAATCTGTACACTTGATTGCTCACTGAGACGAAAATTATAACTGTCCTGGAACATTCATGACTTGTAGTTACCCTACCCACACATCTTGACCTTCCTTGTTACCACCTTGGCTGTACTCTTAGGGAAGTAAGTCTTTCCAAGTATTCTGATCCCTTTTTTGATCTCCCCTAGAAGGGACATGAGTTCTGTCTAGATCTGCTAGAACAGAATTTTTTAGAAAGCCGTAATAGCTGCCACATATTTACAATATGACTGGCAATTCATATAACACTATCTCATTTAATCCTCCCCCAATAACCCTTTCAGACAGGTATTATTATCCCCACTTTCAGGTGAAACAATAGCTGATAAATGGTACAACCAAGATTTGAACCCCAGTCTGCCTAATGCAAAAGCCCCCACACTTGTCCCTATTCCATGCTGCCTAGACCCCTTGTCATTCTCTTTGAAGGAGCAGCTGACACTAAGTGCAGACATGTAAAATCCTCGTCGAGGTACCGTATAAAGCACAGGGACATAGAAAGGGAGTGGCAGTCCCAGCTATTTGTGGCCACTGCTGCTTCTTCATACACCCCAGGAGGAAATGTGGCCAGACATTACAACCGGCAACAATGGGATCACTGCTGAGGCGTTTCTAAGAATCCCTCCTTCCCCTCCACAACTGCCAGATAACAAACAAATAAACACAATCAGAATCAAAGACAGCTCCCATCAAAATACAACCTGACCTCAGCCTAGCAAACATTCCCTCTGGCCATCTGGAATCCCCACATTTATGGCTTAAGGAAGTGATTGCATCCACTGCTCCGCGTCTGCTGCTTGCTTGCTGTGTGCAAAGCTCCGCCTTGTGAGTCATCTCTGGAAGCCCAGACTGGGAAGGGCACTGGCTTTCCTTTCCCATCTACGAGGGGATTAATTGCATTCTGCCACTTATCCTGGTTATCAGTTCACACATGTGCCTTGGAATGCGTCTCAACATAAAACTGAGTGGCTTCCAGACACAGGGGAAGTCCCACACGTAATTCCAGAATTAAGACTAAAACAGCAAAATATACTCAGACCCACAGCCAGAAGAGACACCTTAGTAAATGCAGTCCTTTCACGGCAGCCTGTGCCCGTGGAAGCATGCTTATTATTGCCTACCCACATGAAGCCTGTCTCCCTTTAGATCCCCACATGGCAATGCTTGAGCACCGGTAAGGACAGGGTGCCCTACCCAGAGGCTCTCTACTAGGCCTGTGCAGCCTCCAGCTGCGGTGAGTGGTGTTTGCTAGTGCCTCACAACTGCCCCCTTCTCAGGAGAGTCGCTCTTGGCTGATGAGAGCCACCTTGCCTGGAAGGTAAGGTGCTCCTTTCCCGTGAGCAGTTCCCAGCCATTGGCAACTGTGATAGCTGCACGAGCCCTCTCCCTGTCCATGAAAGCAAAGCTAGGCTGGATGTGAGATCACACTCCAGCTCAGCAATGTCTGCTTCTCTATTCAGCTTCCTTTACAGCCATACGAGTTTCCCTGGAGAGCTCTCTCCCAATAAATCACATGCACTAGAATCCCTGTCTCAGATGCCTTCTCTAGGGAACCCAACCCAAGACACAGAGTTAGAAGCAAAGAGAAGTAGCTGAGTAACACCATGAGGCACCCCAAGACAGCAGGATTCGGGATTGAATGCAGTTGGTGATGCACTGGGCTTTCAAACAGGGGAAAAGCAAAGTTCCTATTTGAGGAAAAGATGGAAGGGATATGAAGAGGAAGGTGCTGGGCTAGGAAATGGCAGGTAACCTCCCGTGTCAGGAAGTGATGCAGGAAGAAGGAAAAAAGTGAGTCCCTGAGTCTCCACTATTCCCCTGGCCCAGTCTCCTCAGATAGGCCAATGAAAGGGTGTCAATTCTCCAGGAGGTTCCCAGAATATCCTAGCCAGCCATGGGATCCAGAATCACAGAATCACCCCCATGGATATATAAGCCAGAGAGGACCACCATCACCAGAAACTGCAGCTCGTGCTAGGACAGATTTGGGTCACACAATCGGACTCCTGGAACTCCTAGCTGGGTAGCTAGGTACACTTGCCCAATTCTTCATTCACCTTATGGGCATGGTATTTGACTTGTAGACAATGAGGGTGGTTTCTGGGTTATACATAAGGTTGTTAAATTCAAAGTGAATAACAGAATCTCACCAATTTTTACCCAATGAATTTCTAAATTTATAAAAACACAGGATGAAGAAGTCTGATATGAGCTTTCAGTGTGTGTGCAGATTGGAACAGCTCACTCAACTGTCCAGAATGACCAAAAAGAGAGGATATCATGGCTAAAAGATATTTCCAAACAACTACACTCTGAGTAAGGTCAACGTTAAGATCTCTTTGATGTTTCCCCACAATCACTCCAATCTAATCATCATCCGGTTTGGTTGAACATGTCCTGTTTCCAGCTGCTCAGGGCACTACCCCGTGGAACCTGTGGCCACATGAAAGGTATAATAGCATCATAGCAATGTGGTTTATGTCAGTTGGTGCCCCCAGACCTAGACATCACAAATAAGCACCGAGTCATTCCAGGAAAAGACTATTAACCTAGACCAAGAAGAATGAACAGCAAGAACCTCTAGACTACAAAACCCCAAAAAGCAAAATAATGTGGTACTGAGTGCCCCAAGCTTTGACTTATACTTCGTGAGAACAGTTCCTACTCTGTGACCTTAGGCCAACACAAGATTTTATCAGAGGCTGAATCTGGTGGAGGCAGGTGTGGGAAGTCATCAAAGGGCTATCTCTCTGTCTCCTTTGAGATCCCTGTGGGGACATGATAAATATAGTTCAGGTGAAGAGATGATGTCACAGGAATAGGAGATCTTATGCCCTGCTGGTAGAGTTTTCATTGGAAGGAACAGTATGGAAAATAATTTGGCAATATCTAAAAAGCAGGAAAGGAACAGAACTTTCAACCCAGAAACTTCATTTCTAGTTAGATATCCTGATATTGTCAATGCTGGCAGCATATTAGAATCATCTGGGGAGCTTTAAAAATAATACAGGGGACTGGGTCCCACTCGTAGTGATTCTGATATAATTACATTGGGGCACAGCCTGGACTTTTAAAAAGGACTTTTAAAAGGTCCCCAGACAATTCTGATATATAGAATAGATTTGAGATCCACTGCCCTAGAGACCTTTTCCCTCATGTGCCGTAAGGACATTTGACATAATTGTTTGTGGCAGCATTGTTTGCAGAAGCAAGAAATTGGAAGTAACCTAAATACCCATCAATAGGAGCACGCATAAATAAATCGTACTGTATTCTTTTCATAGCATTCCTCAGGGCAGTTAAAAGTGAGTACAGTAAAGCCATATATTAATATGTTTAAGTCATAAAGCAAGTTATAGAATGACATTTGCAATATTGTATGATCCATGCAAAGTTTTAAAATATGTGAATACTGTTTTTGAATATATACATATGTAGTAATGTGAAAACTTATCAAAGTGAGGACTGATAAATACAAACATTAGGATAACAGTTAACACTGGGGAGAAAGGACGTAATCATAACAGGTAGAGGACACCTGGGCTTTCGATTCTAGCTGTTAACATTTTATTTCTTTAAAGAAATAGAAAGCAAGTATGGGAGAAATGTTAGGCTTGGTAGAACTGAATGGGGGTACGTGACCACTACTATTCTCTGTTCAATACCTTGCATGCTTAACGCTTAAAGCTATAGAACACAAAACGTTTGGATCTGATCAAGCAAATAAAATGATACAACATATGCAAAGCCCCAAATTCATCAGAAACCCCATAGTACAGAAGGGAGGTAGTAACTCCTTGAAAAAAAAATGAAACATTTCTCTGATGATTAAGGATGGTGAGCATCTTTTCATGTGTCTATAGGCCGTGTGCCTGTCTTCTTCAGAGAAGTTTCTCTTCAGGTCCCTTGCCCACCCTGAGATGGGATCACTTGTTCTTTTCTTGCTAATACCTTTGAGTTCTCTGTGGATTCTGGATATTAAACCTTTGTCAAAGACATAACCTACAAATATTTTCTCCCATTCTGAGGGCTATCTGCTTGCTTTACTAACTGTGTTCTTGGCTGTGCAGAAGCTTTTTAGTTTGGACAGGTCCAAGTAGTGTATTTTGATGCTGCTTCAATTGCCTGGGGGGTCCTCCTCATAAAATATTTGCCCAGACCAATTCCTTCAAGAGTTTTCTCTGCACTTTCTTTTAGTATTTTTATAGTTTTATGTCTTAAGTTTAAATCTTTAATCCATTGAGAGTCTATCTTAGTTAAAGGTGAAAGGTGTGGGTCCAGTTTCAGTCTTCTACCGGTCGCCAGCCAGTTCACTCAGCACCATTTGTTAAATAGGGAATCTTTTCCCCACTGAATGTTATTAATTGGCTTGTCAAAGATAAATATCATCTAACTCCAATAAGATTAGCCCACATCACAAAATCCCAAAACCAGAGTTGCTGGTGTGGATGTGGAAAAAAGGGAACCCTACTACATTGCTGGTGGGAATGCAAACTAATACAGTCCTTTTGGAAATATATCTGGAGAATACTTAGAGATCTAAAAATAGAACTGCCATTCAGTCTCATAATTCCTCTACTAGGTATATATCCAGAAGCCTGAAAACCACATTATAACAAAGATATCTGTATCAGAATGTTTACTACAGCCCAATTCATAATTGCTAAGTCATGGGAAAAGCCCAAGTGCCCATCAACCCACGAATGGATTAATAAATTTTGGTACATGTACACCATGGAATATTATGCAGCCTTAAAGATGGAGACTTTACCTCTTTCGTGTTTACATGGATGGAGCTGGAAAATATTCTTCTTAGCAAAGTATCCCAAGAATGGAAGAAAAAGTATCCAATGTACTCAGCCCTACTATGAAACTAATTTATAACTCTCATATGAAAGCTATAACCCAATTAC
>CAUYON010077504.1:0-47314 GCA_963573935.1 Arctocebus calabarensis | reverse complement strand
GGCTGCAATAAACATTCTGGTACAAATATCTTTATTATGATGTGATTTTTGGTCTTCAGGATATATACCCAATAAAGGAATTATAGGATCAAATGGCAGATCTATTTTTAGATCTCTTAAGTATTCTCCAAATATCTTTCCAAAAGGAATTTACTAGTTTTCATTCCCACCAACAGTGTAGAAGTGTTCTCCTTTCTCCACATCCACGCCTACATCTCTGGTTTTGGGATTTTGTTATGTGGGCTAATCTTACTGGAGTTAGATGATATCTCAAAGTAGTTTTGATTTGCATTTCTCTGATCATTAAGGATGGTGAGCATTTTTTCATGTGTCTGTAGGCAAGAATTTTATTTTAATATTTTCAGAACCCTAAGAAAAATCATTTGGGTCAGCAATTTTATATCAATAACTGCTTTCCTTTCTTTATTGGTTTTGTGTCTTAGAAAAGCATTTTATAGTGATCATTTCTAGTCATGAGGAAAAATTCTCTTATTATATTGAGGGGCTGATGATTTTCTGTTATAAAGACAAATTGGTAAGTTAATATTTGAAATTCTTTTCACTTACGCTCTGCCTTAGTACCTCATGGATACACAGAAGTTGCAAATATCCCTGTTGCCAGACCCGGACGGCGATTATATAATGTACGGAATCCCAATGCCAGTTATTCTGACTCGGTCTTGGTACAGATTGATGCAACTGAAGGGAATAAAGTAATTACCCTTCGCTCTCCTCTACAGGTAATACTTTATAGTGGATTCTGTCCCTTTGAGTGTATTAAGAAATAGTAAATAATTTAGCTATATGTAGGAGCACAGTGAAACTTCATTAAGTCAATATGGATTATTTAGAAATAAATAGTAAACTGAAGCAGCTTCTACTCTCTGTTCAAATTGCTTTTGTAATTTTTTTATTTTAAATTTTTATATTTTAAAATAACTTTTGGTATCTTCTGGGTTTGAAGTTAATGAAATTTTTTGTATATTTCTTTAAATAGTCAGAAATGAGGAATACTGTGATCGTACTTGGTTGTTAAATAGCATTACATTCCATTCTCTCTGCATATCACTTGGAGAATAGTATTTTTCAAATGTAAAGGAATATTAGAACTATCTATTCCTTTGGGAAAAAATTAACTTCTTAATCTATGTAATACTTTTTTACTTTGAAGGCTTTATCAAGAATTTTCTTTTTCTGTGCACTACAAGTTTTAGTACATGGTCAGTAAAGGAACATTTTTTTTTCTGCTAATGACATAAGCTAAAATGAAAGGTTTCAAATTTTGACCATTGTTATCTCTTTGTTATTAGTTCTAGCATATAACAGATTGAATTAAAACACACAAACATAAATTTGTATTACTTATATTTCTTTCGTTGTCCTTTTCTGTGTGGTAATATGATTCATTGAGAAAAAAGGGTAATTGAGAAAATACAGCTGAAATCTTTAAAGAATAATATGTATTTGAAAGATAATATTGACAATAAGTATAAGTGTATAATACATAGAGCCTGTGAATATCTTACTAATTTTTATCTGCTACTGAAACATCAAATTTAATATATATGATGCTTACCTACCCTAAAATTTTTCAATTGCCTATAAAAGTATCTTCCAATACTGAGTTTGAAACTTTTTAAGTACTTTAAAAGTAATTTAAATCACATTTTTCTTTTGCACTTATATATTTTTTAGCAACTTGTTACGTTCTTTCTTCCAACAGATTAAAAATCATTTCTCCATTGAATTTATCATCTATAAATTTGTTAAGAATGTTAAGCTCTTGGAGTGCATTGGAGTAGCCAGACCTGAAGAGGAGTTCCATGTTCCTTTAGATTCATATAGGTAGATACGTTTCTAAATATACTAAGCTTTAAAAAACTTACAATATGTATTTTTAATTTTATGAATTTAGGATATATATTCTGTATAAAAACTTCTTATGTTGTAAAAGTCAGATTTAAGGCATGTATCCTTTATTATTCTATAGCAGCGGTTCTCAACCTATGGGTCGCAGCCCCTTTGGGGGTTGAACAACCCTTTCACAAGGGTTGCCGAAATGTATCTTGCATATCAGATATTTACATTACGATTCATAACAGTAGCAAAATTACAGTTATGAAGTAGCAACGAAAAGAATTTTATGGTTGCGGGTCACCACAACATGAGGACCTCTTTTAAAGGGTCACGGCATTAGGAAGCTTGAGAACCACTGTTCTATAGAGAAATACATTTATATTATCATTGAATTTATCAGGCATTTATCAGGCAAATATACCTTACTGTATATTTGATGTTTTAGAATTCTCTGAGATATGTTTCTCTTAGATTGCCTTTGTATTTTAAATGGAAAAATTTTTTTTTGAGGAAAAAATTATCTCACTCTGTCCGTCTGGCTAGAGTGCAGTGGTGTCATCATACTCACTGCCACCTCAAACCTCTGGGCTCAAATGATCCTCCTGCTTCAGCCTCACATGTAGGTGGAACTATAGGCATATGCCACTATGCCCAGCTAATTTTTTTCTAATTTTAGTAGTCTTGAACTATTTTGACTTTTTGGGGTATGTCTTCTTTATCTGTCAAAATAGGAATAATAGCACCTACCTTGTAGAATTAGCATGAAAATTTAATGAGACTCTAAGTTGTTGATTGAAGTTTTTCCCTCACTGTTTTCTTTTTTGTAGATGCCAATTGTTTATTCAGCCAGCTGGAATCTTAGAGCATCAGTACAAAGAATCCACCACTTACATTTCCTGGAAGGAAGAACTTCACAGAAGCAAGGAAGTCAGATGTGTGTTGCAGTGTCCTTCTGCCGAAGTCAGCTTCCTGCCTCTCATAGTGAATACAGTTGCTCTGCCTGATGAACTGAGCTACATATGTGCACATGGGGAGGACTGGGATCCAGCTTACATCATTCACCTTTATCCTCCTCTCACTTTGCGGAATCTTCTCCCTTATTCTCTAAGATATTTACTTGAGGTATATCTCTTGAATTTTGTTTGATTTTTGTTGTTGGACAGTTAATTCTGCTTTTGTTTTTTGGTGTTTTAGTAGAGGTCAGTGTCATGTAGAGCATATATGTAATTCTTTAATAATAATGATAGCAAAAACTGGCATATAATCTATTATGTGCTTAGAACTATACTGTGTACTTTACATGGATTAACATATTTAATCCTTCCATTAACTTCCTGAAGTAGATAACCATCATTAGACACATTTTACATATGAGGAAACCAAGTCACAGGCTCGTGCTCCCATGGCTAGTGACTAGTGCAGCTGGGATTTAGACCTGGATGTTTTGGCTCCTCCTTCACTATCACTTTTCTCTGTGTGTCTGCCATACATTAAGAACTATAACCATCTATTTATTAAGTAAAATTTCTTTTTTGTTGTTATTGTTTTTGTTATTTTATTTATTTATTTATTTTTACATATACATATGTTTATTAGGTTTCCACTTTTTGCCTTCACAGAATTTAAAAGGCTTAAAATTTAATAACAATAACAATGTTTAAGATAAGGACTAGCAACAAAAACCACATAAAGAATGAATGAAGATAAATACATTCAGAAAAGAAAATAAGAAGTTAACTGATGACCTCATACTGAGCATCAGAGTCTAAGCATTTTATAGAATGCTCTTATTTGACAATGTGAACTATTAAGTAAAATTTCATTAACTAAATGATAGAAAAAAGCCAATGAAAAAATATTTCATCTTGAAATTTTTATGTTATGATAATATTATGATTATTTGGCCCAAGGTTCTATTGAAAATAAAAACAATTATTGTCTTTCTTAAGAAATAATAGGGAGTATTTCTTGTAATGAGATATGACAAATATTTTTAATGTTCTGCATACTATACTATTTTAAAACACAGGGATAATAGTCAACCTGTCAGTACATGTCATTCCTAATTACAAAACACAAATCTGGGAGCTGTTTGGAACCTAAATTATTTGTTTTCATTATCTAACAATGAGCCTGAGTTGTGGAGACAAAAGTTAATTAAATGAACTAAATAGTATTTTGTTGGTGCGACTTGATGCAAAACAGGTAACACCTACTCAGTTCATTTGCATTGAACAGAGGGACCTGGGGAAGTCAATATCCACAATCCCTCCACAAGGAGAGACAAGGGTGTGGCCTTCTGCAGTGTTCCTCACTGGCTTTTATTGAAATCTCAGGCATGAGAAAATATAGTATAGCAGAAAACTTCAAAGAGAGAGTTAAGATTAAAAAGAAGTAGTTTATCTTTAACTACATGGTTGAACTCCTAACATATCCTGTTTATTACACTCCTGCCTTGCCTTCATCTTACCACTGCTAATATACCACTTAGGGCTGAGATGGTATGCCGTGACTGGTGAGTATTTTTTTAGTATGTTGTGTTTAGTGAGTATTCATGGCCAGCAGTGATTCTTGGCTTTTTCCCAGATTACCCTGTCCCTAGTGCCTAGGACTTTTAAACCTATGCTCTATCCTACAGTATTATACAAGAGAAGTTTTTGATAAAGAAGCCATTTTTGTATGTTGCTGTTACTTATTTTTAAAATAATTCCATTTTACTTTGCTTGTCAGAATTATTTGACATCACTTCCCTTATTCCATTCGTATGAGAACCATTAGGCATGGTATGTGAATTGAGATTAAAACTGAAGCCCAGACAAATGGTTCATTTAATAACATAGCTCAAATGGATAATGGGGAGAGTTCATATAAATATCATTTTTTTCTCCTTAAAATTTTTGGTTACTGGCCAACTAATGGCCCAAAGTCGATTTCTACCTGTGGCTATGACATAGTTTTTCCTTTTTAGTTTTTAGTTATTATTAGACATTCATAGTATATAAACAGGGTACTTCAGGGAAGAGTGAGAGTTAACATGCTTTTGGGTAATTATTTAGCATTAGTATAAAATACAGATTTTGTTACTTTCAGAGGTTTACAGAAATACTAAGCAAACTTAGTTTTTATTTATTTTTTTTTTAGGGAACAGCAGAAACGCACGAGCTAGCAGAAGGCAGTACTGCTGATGTTCTACACTCGAGAATCAGTGGAGAAATAATGGAATTAGTTCTGGTGAAATACCAGGGCAAAAATTGGAATGGACATTTCCGCATAAGTGATACACTTCCTGAATTCTTTCTTGTGTGTTTTTCCTCTGACTCCAGAGAAGTGATGACAGTCGACTTGTCAGTACATGTCAGGCGAATTGGCAGCCGGATGGTGCTGTCTGTCTTTAGTCCCTACTGGCTAATCAATAAGACTTCTCGGGTTCTCCAGTATCGTTCAGAAGATATTCATGTGAAACATCCAGCTGATTTCAGGGATATTATTTTATTCTCTTTCAAGAAGAAGAACATCTTTAGTAAAAATAAGGTGTGTTTTTGTTTCTGTACCAGTTAAAATAGATAAATTTCTAATCTAGAAACTTGGGCATTATTTGCTCTGCCATGCTTTCATGTTTGCTAAGTGCCCTTGGTGTGAATTAGGTCCCGTTCTTCTTGAGGACTGCATAATAAAGTGGGTTATTAGGAACTAACAACAGTTTCTTGAGGCTGCGTTATACCCTTTTCTCCAGTGCCCATAAAATTACTTCTGTTCTTGAATTAGTGTTAGAATATCTTGATTTTACATACTTTACCAGTGATTAAATGGCATTTCTAAAGACGCAACTGTTGAATTTAGCTTACATTAACTGAGCCTTCTTATGTATAAAACACTAAGCTAGGCCTTTGGGAGAAAAACCTACTGCCCAAGCCTGGTCCTTTGTGCTCTGGTTCCTTCTCTGCTCTTCAGACTCCTGTCTTTTATTCCTCACCACATGCTTTCCCAAGTGCTCACCTCTAGACTTTGGCATATGCTGCACCCACTGCCTAGAGTGCCTCTTCTTGGTTGGCTGCAATTCATCCTTTGGCATTTTGCTCAAACTTGGTATGTGTATAGATTTTCTCACTATTTACAATGGGTCTGGATATCTTATCCATGAGTAGCAGTTCTCCTAAATTTCAGCATACATCAGGATCATCTAAAATCAATTTGAAACTAATTGATGGGCCCTGCCTCTAAAGTTTGATTCACTAGGTCTGCACAGGGTATGAGAATTTGGATTTCTAACAGACAGATTGATTCCCAGGTGATGCTAATGCAGCTAGTTTGGGGACCACTTTTGAGAATTTTCAGAGGTAAAATTTTTCTTTAATATAACTCATTCCTAAAATACAGAAATAAATATTGACATATAAGTAAGAACCTCTTCATCATACTCACTTTGTTTTCATATTTATGTGTTAAAATGTGACCGTCAGCTTTGAAAGATTTTTCTTTCACACTGCGACCAGTGTGAAAGAAAATATTGACTAATACATAATATTGTAGTTGTTGTTTATGTGTTGGATCTAAGGTTGTCTTCAGGTTATAAATAATCTAATTGGATCGATAGAGGTGGGATTAGTTTTGGGCTCAGTTAGATCTCTTCTGTAAGATTTTATCTAAGTCCAAGAGCCAGAAGTAAATTTTTTACCCTTACATCCTGATAGCATTTTTTATCTCTTGTATAGCTCTTACCACATTGAACCTTGCATTATAATCACTGCTATTTCCTTTTTTTCTCTGTTTAGTTGGAAACTCATTGGAAACAGGAAATATGTCCTGTTGTCTTCCCTTCTGCCTATCAAAATACCTTTCATACTGTATCTACTGAATAAAGTTAACAACACACTTTTTCCATGTGCTAAAATTTTAAGAGTTTGTTAGCTCTATAAGGGTCTAACACTGGGAAATATCTTTTTGCATTATGATTCTTTAAAAATAACACAAAGTCTCATTGGTTTACATCTCTAAATTCACTATACTTACTGCACAGGTGAACGGGAAGGTCAAAACTTTTGCTGTATTGTTCCTAAGAATTTTCTGTGGTCGTTACCATTTCTAATATGGCTTTGATAATATTTTTCTGTGTCCCATGATTCTAAAAAAAGTTTTAGTAATTTAGCAACTTTCCATCAAATAACATTATTATAGTCTTTTAGGTTTCTCATATCATGGTATCTTTTCTCTGATATAGGTACAATTAAAAATTTCAACTAGCTCCTGGTCCAATAGTTTCTCATTGGACACAGTGGGAAGTTATGGGTGTGTGAAGTGTCCTGCCAGTAATATGGAATACCTGGTAAGATTCTGCTTGCTTATTTATCTTTGACTCTACTCAACCTTTTTATAGTTCAGTAAACAAGTTGGCTCCTAAGGGTAGAGAAATTTGAATTCAGAGTGTTATTCGAGGGCTGTTATCTCTTCAGATTTTTACGGCCACTGGTATCAAAGTAAAATCTGAACTTTCCTAAGTTTAAAAGTGAGTTGAATTGATCTAAGGCAGCAGTTCTCAACCTGTGGGCTGCGACCCACAGGAACTATATTAAAGGGCCAAGGCATTAGGAAGGTTGAGAACTACTGATCTAAGTGAGCAACTGTATACCGGAATCCTTGTTCTATACCACCCCCTGCCAAACATTTCTTAAATACTAAATTAGACTACTGCAAAAATTTGAATAATAATGCCAACTGACCTCTCTTAATTGATTTGAAATTTCTATTTTATTAATAATAAATATTAAATAAAATTAGAAAAACTTGAGCCTCTACAATAATTATAAAGCAATTTATGTTTGGAATGTTAAAAAGTAAAAAATACTAGCCAAATTAAATTTGTCATTGCAATTCCTTATTAGTTTATTTGCTGATTGATTTTTTAAATTGATTTGTGGTAGAGACAAGATAAGGAACTACATTTTTTTTTCTAAGAGGGCAGTATTAGAATATGGCTTATATAGTAAGTAGTTATTTTATTTAAAATTCTTATTTTAAAGTATTTTAAGAAGTTTGTGTATATTTTTCAAAGAGATTGAATAAAGTACTGTTTGTTTTCTTTTTACAGGTTGGTGTTAGCATCAAAATGAGCAGTTTTAATCTTTCACGAATAGTTACTCTGACTCCTTTTTGTACTATTGCAAACAAGTCATCATTAGAACTGGAAGTTGGTGAAATTGCATCTGATGGCTCAATGCCAACCAGTAAATGGAACTATATTGCTTCATCAGAGGTAAAATTTTTCTTTAATATAACTCGTTCCTAAAATATAGAAATAAATATTAACATATAAGTAAGAATTGTATGTACCTCTTCATCATACTCACTCTGTTTTCTTATTTATGTGTTAAAATGTGACTGTCAGCTTTGAAAGACTTTTCTTTCACACTGTGACCAGTTTAAAAAAAAATTTTTAGCGATATTTGCCATTCTCCTAGTACTAGATGGTTAATAATCTTCTAGGTCTTCCTACATGTGTAGAACATATATATGTCCTATAAAAAGTGCATGGAGAAAATTTTGCAATAATCAACATACTGTCTCTGTATTCAAGAAGCTATAATTTTAAAGGTGGTTATAGGTGGTTGTAGAATTTCCAAATAAGTTAGCTAGAAATTTCCTTGAAAATTAACTAAAATTCAACCCTCCTACTTTATAGAAAACTGAGTTTCAGACTTTTCCAAAATTAATAAAGTCATTGGTAGTTGGGATGGTGTTCTAGATCAAAACGTGATGATTCATAGAAATAGGATTGAGCTAAACTTGTGGGTAAGATTAAAGAGGTGAAGAATATGAGAAAATGAGTGGGAGAAGACAGGTGCACAGATAAGCATTAGTACTTGACTTTGAGTTTTCAGGCAAGCCAGCTGACCCTCAAGATAGCTGAAGGTTCTCCTTCTAATAAGAAAAATTATATAGTTATTATTATTATTTTGCAGTTTTTGGCCAGGGCTGGGTTTGAACCCGCCACCTCCAGCATATGGGGCCGGCGTCCCGCTCCTTTGAGCCACAGGTGCCGCCTATATAATACTTAGCAAAAGGCTTAAGAGGAAGGATTCCAACATAATAAATTTAGAGCTCTAAGAGATATGTTCTTTTGAAAGCCCTTAGGGTGATCTCCATAGAATTTATTGTCTATTTTTAATGTATGTTCGATAACAGTAGTATTTTTTTTTTCAGAAATAGGATTTACTTGGTATTCTCTAACAAAAGGATGTTTTGTATTAGGAACTAAACTTTCAGTTTTATAGATACGAAAACTGAAACTCAAAGTAGTATATGGTTTGATTAAGATCAAACAGCTTAGCTCAGCAGTTCTGAACCTGTGGGTCGCAACCCACAGGAACAATATTAAAGGGCCGCAACATTAGGAAGTTTGAGAAGCACTGGCTTAGATGATAGTGTAAGGACTTGCAGCAAGATGTGTGGTGGTCTCTCCTCTGCCTTCTTTCTGGTTTATCTAGGGCAGTATATACTCTGTGGAAGAATTCATCATGTATTAATTTATTAAGATAGAATAAAGCAAATGTTATTAAGATTATATTTTTAAAGTAGTCAAGATATTTGAGGCATTATTAATCAATAGGCTCTAGGACTTATTGTAAAAGTTACTGGATGGGATGTATCCAGTAATGAGGATGTAAACTCTATCTGATTGAGAATAAAATCCCAGACCTGCTAAAACAACAACAAAAAAATAGTCTCTTTCATTTCTTATGGTATAAATATACCAAGTGCATATATATTCATATGTCTATATTTTTCTGATGAACTTTCTTTGCTTTTATAAGTAGTCATTATATTGTTAGTAATCTTAATATGAGATGTGGAGGGTCGATTTTAAGAAACTTAGTGATAGTTTAATCAAGATCAGATTTTTGTATTGAAAACTTAATTAGACAATGTCATATAAACCACAGTATTATTTTATGACTGCTACTCACTTTTATATTTTTAGTGCCTTCCATTTTGGCCTGAAAATTTGTCAGGCAAACTTTGTGTGAGAGTGGTTGGCTGTGAAGGATCTTCCAAACCATTCTTTTATAACCGCCAGGATAATGGCACTTTATTGAGTTTAGAAGATTTGGTAAGTTATCATATTTTAAAATAAAATATGTTTTATTTTTGTTGTTTTTGATTTTTAAAATTTAACCTCAAATATTTCATTAAATCATACTATAAATATCTCTACTGGTAATTATTTGAAGGTGCTTTTGTATTAACATAAAATGCCATCATATATACATGTGTGAGGGTTCAGAGCCAATTTGGTTTTTATTAAGAACTTAAAAAAACAAAGCTTTCATGTGTATGTACTGATTAAAATTCTATATGTAGGTGAAGTTTAAACCAGTGTATCAGATGAACTTTTTTTCTACAATAGAATTGCGGTATCTTGGTGGATGTAAACACTGCCGAACATTCAACTGTCATAACTTTTTCTGATTACCATGAAGGATCTGCCCCTGCCCTGATAATTAATCATACGCCATGGGATGTCCTCACATACAAACAGAGGTACAAAAAAATTAATGGAAAACTTATTTGCTTTTATTGGTCCACTGTCCCTTCTGGGAAATACTTGGGTTTCACATTTCAAATGTTCTCAGATTTTCTAAGGGTAATATGGCAGACCTGTGCTTGTTACTAATATCCTCAGCGTGTTTGAGATGATAAACAAACATGTTAATATTGCTGCAGCAAAACTGAGGGATAGTCACACCAAGTGGGATAAATAGGAACCAATAGTAGTTTCTGGTTCAGATTAGCTCTTGCTGTCAAATGACTTTTAACACCAAACTTCCAGACAAATCTTTGGGTTTTTGGAGCTTTAAAATTTCAGAATGTCAGATAAGGGAGTAAGCCTGGTTAAGCATTACTTTTCCCTTGTAATCTGGTAGTGCTCAATGAATTTCTCTCTGCAAACCATGTCTAGTTTTTTGGCTAGGAGCAGAGTAGGTTAAATAAGAAAACAGATGAGTAGACAGTGGTATTGAATGTAAAGTATAGGCTGACAGGAGTTTTGCTTCTCTTGTGTCTGCTGTCATTTGGTTTAGATGATGTCACTATGTGATGGTAGATAGTTTAAGGCCTTAAAGTCTATAATAATAATAATTATGTATATATACACACACACACCTATACATACATGTATATACATGCACATACGTAAAATGTTTGAAGATTTTCCTATTCTTAACTCTCATAAAATAAACCCAGATAAAAGAGATTTGAAACCTAGTTGGATTACTTTTTATCTAGGTCTCTGGAATGGTTTACGTATTAGTATGTGGACAAATACTTCTTAAACTTTAATGATCAATTTCACCTATGGTGCATCTTAGAAGGGTACTGGTGAAACTTACTAAATGTAGAATACCAATGTCTTCATATAGTGATTAAGAAAATGCCATGAAGGCTATGTTTAACAGTTCAATGAAATATTTCAGATTGTATATGAAGTCAGCACGTTGTGCCCCATGATTGCACTAATGTACACAATTTTGATTTAATAAAAATTAAAAAACAAATAAAAATAGAAAAAAGAATAAAATAAAAATTTCTTAGGAATTTTGTTAAGATACCGAGATATAGATTATGATTTAGTAAGTTTCAGGTGGGATCCAGGGTTTTGCATTTCCAGCAAGTCCCCAAGTAATGCTGATGATGCTGGTCCATAGACCATACTTCGTGTAGTAATGGTATGGACCTAAAATTTCCCCTAAAACTTGTAATATAGCTTAAGTACTGATTAAAAAGTTTAGTTGAGTGTAGTAATAGATGCCTGTGGTCCTAACTAGTCAAGAAGCTGAGACAGGAGGATCATTTGATCCCAGGAATTCTAGGCTATAATGCTCTTTGATCTTGCCTGTGAATAGCCACTGCACTGTAGCCTGGGCAACATAGCAAGACCCTATCTCTTTAACAGAAACTTTAAGCACTAAGTGAAATTGTGCTACTAAAGATATTTACTATTCATGCCATTTTTGCAGGTAGACTCTGATATGCTGGTCTCTTTACCTGATGAATGCCATTGGTCTGAGTCTGCCTGGAACAATTGAGAGTGCATGGAAGGTTTGGAAGGGGGGATTCTGTTTCCTCAATCTAAACACCATTACTGGTTTAGTGGACCGTTCAGGGTACTTATTTTTAGGCAGCGTTTTATTAACTAAGGCAATAGGAGTTTTGTGCCAATTCTCTCTTCAATAAACTATCGGTCTACCTTTCTCAAGGCCAAGCAAGATATTCCAATTATTCCTCTGTTAATTGTGTTATAGTGGGTCACCAGAAGAAGTGGACTTGGTGCCAAGGCAAGTTCGGCTTTTTGCCTGGGCAGATCCTACTGGTACCAGAAAACTTACATGGAGATATGCAGCAAATGTTGGGGAACACGATCTGTTAAAGGTATTACTTGATGTGAAGGGTGCTGTGTGAGTTGCCTGCTTGCAAGGGAAGTAGACAAGTTAACCTTACCAAGTCTTCTTTGTCCTTACTGAACTAAAAATGAATTAGAAGTATTTTTAATAAATTACTTTTAGACTTTAGATCACGAATACTGTAGTTCAAAGCAGTATTTTATCTTAGATTATTCCAAATAGTTTACTTACAGTTTTAAAAAATAGGCCTACTTTATTTTGACCAAGACAAGACCAGTAAAACATCTTTTTTGTAAACCTTTGTAAAAGGAGGGAATTTTCAGAGTAAGTGAAAATAACTTTATTTTGAACATTTCTGTATGCCTGTTTGCTGTTAGGTTTTTAGGCATGTTTTCCTAAGCAAGGGCATATGTGTTATTTATTTATTTATTTATTTGTATATAAATATATATACACACACATATTTATTTATTTTTGAGACAGAGTGTCACTATGTCTCCCTCGGTAGAGTGCTATGGCATCACAGCTCACTGCAACCTCAAACTCTTAGGCTTAAGCGATGCTCTTGCCTCCACCTCCCAAGTAGCTGAGACTATAGGCAACTGCCACAGTGGACGGCTAATTTTTTGGTTGTAGTTGTCATTGTTGTTTGGCAGGCCCAGGCTAGATTCAGCCCATCAGCTCTGGTGTATGTGGCTGGCACCCAAGTCGCTGAGCTACAGGCACCAAACCAGGCATATGTGTTAATTAGTGAAGTCAGATAATATATAAATTATCTCATATAAGCCATTTAATGAAATATTTATGGAAACAATGTTTAGGTAGCCAAATTAATTGAATATGTCATTTTTTAGAGTCTTAGACTCTGGAATAGGCTCAAGAATTCATCTACCAGTCTCCCATCTGATAAAAGAGTTCCTCCTGCATTAGTAATAGATCATCTAGTTACTGTATGAATATATTCCATTTAATCCTAAATTTTAATTATAATTATATTATAAAGTTATATATATTTTTAAAGTTTTCAATTAGTAGAACTAAAGTTAGCAAGAAAGGAATTTCAAAACCATTGAGACAGTGAAAATAAAACTTTTTCCTTAAAAGAAGCAAACCTAAGAAAGTATGTAAGTGACAGATGTTTTATTGAGTGCATACTATATGTCATATATTAATGAATTTCACATATTATTACTAATTCTTATGATAGGAATTTAGGATTTCTGGTTGGCATTAAAAATCAGATCTGCCTGACTTCAAAGTCCTTGAACTTTTCCGTTAGACCACGCTTTCTATCAACTCTGTCAGCAAACACACATAGTTTCAATTTCCCTATTAAAAGACAAAGACATGCAGATTAAGTTAAAAGATAATATCTAACTATTTGCCACTCACAAAAGATCTACCTTAACTCAACTGATACATAATATTATAACCAGAAAGAGATAGTAAAGATTTAACAAGCAAATTAAATAAAAAGAAAGCAAAATTGTTGGTTTTAATTTCTTTCTTTTTTTATTGACAATAGTTGTACATATTTTGGGGATACTGTGATATTTTGATACATGCATATAATAGGCAGTGATCAAATCAGAGTAATTAGGATATCCACCACCTCAAACATTCCCTTGTTATGAGTTTTTTGGAATAGTTTGAGTAAAACTGGCATTAATTTTTTAAATGTTTGATAGAATTAAAACATTGACTCCATCAGGTCCTGGGCTTTTCTTTGATGGGAGATTTTTTTATTACTGCTGCAATCTTGGTACTTGTTACTGGTCTTTTAAGGTATCTCCATGGTTCCATCTGAGTAGGCTGTATGTGTCCAGGAATTTATCCATTTCTTCTAGGTTTTGTTGATGTATAGCTGCTGATAATGGACTCTCATGATCCTTTATCTTTCTGTAATAGCAATGGTTATATCTCTTTTTTTATTTGTGGTTTTATTTATTTGGGTCTTCTATTTTTCTTTATATAAAGATTTGTCGACTTTGCTTATTTTTAAAAATACCAACTTTTTATTTCACTGATCTTTTGAAACTTTTTCAGTCATGCTTCATTTATTTTGCTCTAATTGTTGATTTTTTAATACTAATTTTGGATTTGATTTCTTCTTGGTTTTCTAGTTTCATTAGATTATTTGAAATATTTGTACTTTTTGATGGAAGTGTTTAACTTTGTCCTTAGTACTATTTTTGTTGTAATGTTTAAACTTTGGTATATTGTGTGTCTGTTTTTATTTGTTTGAAGAAATTTTAAAATTTCCTTCTTAATCTCTTCAATGACCATTGTTTGTTCAGGGACATGTTTGATTTCCATGTTTGTATAGTTTCCAAAGTCCTTCTTTTTATTGATGTCCCACTGTAGTTAGAAAAGAAACTTGATGTTATTTTTAAAAATTTGTTGAGACTTATTTTGTGACTTAACATATGATCTATCTTGGAGAATGTTCCATGTGCTGATGAGAAAAGTGTGTATTCTATATTAGTTGGGTGGGAAATGTTCTATACATGTCTGTGAGGTCCATTTGGTCTAGACATGTACAGAACATTTGGGAAGATCTTAGGCTTGCTGTGAAAAATTTTTCAAAATCATTAGTTAAATAATTTTCAAAAGAAGTTCAAAACATAGTAAATATATTCTTTTTTAAACTCTTTTTCTGGATCAGCATAACTTAAGTGTGCCTTGTAAGTTTAACCATAGGTCAAGTATGCCGTGAGATTAAAAAAAAAAAAAAACGGTGAACAACACTAGTCTAGAGTGCAGCTTAAACTCTAATGTTTCCTTACTGATTTTTTGTCTGGATGATGTGTCTGTTACTGAGAGGAGGTTATTGAAACTCTTACTATTATTATCTTGAAGTCTGTCTCTCCCTTTAAATCTGTTAATATTTGTTTTATTTATCTGGGTGCTCTCGTGTTAGGTGCATATACATTTACAACTTTTATATTCTCTTTGCAGAATTGACCCCCTTAACATTTATAGTGAACTTCTTTGTCCTTTTTACAGAATTTGACTTGAAGTCTGTTTTTATCTAAGTATTAACTATTCCTACTCTTTTTTGATTTTCACTTACGTGATACATGTTTTTCCATACCTTTCAATCTATCTGTGTTTTTGTAGGTGAAATGAGTTTCTTGTAGGCAGTATAATGTTAGGCCTTTTTTTCTTTTTAATTCATCCAGCAACTCTGAATGAAGTTTTTTAATTTATGAGCAAGTCTGAACTCATTTAATTGGAGAATTTAGTCCATTAACTTTCAGTGTTATTATTAATGCCTAAGGACTTACTATTGCAATTTTTACTTGTTTTCTGTTTGTTTTGTTTTTTTCCTAACCTTTCCTGGTTCAGTGATTTTCTCTGGTAGTATGTTTTGATTTGTTGCTTTTTTACTTTTGCTGTATTTATTATAGATTGCTGGTTTGTGGTTACCATGAAGATTACAAAAAACAACTTATAAACATAACATGTCATTTTTAAAAAGATAACTTTGGTTGAAAAAAAAAAGAAATAAAGGACAAAGTGAAAAACTCTGCATTTTAACATCATTCCCTCACAGTTTGGCTTTTTATCATTTCAATTTACATCTTTTTATAGTGCTTATCTCATAGCAGATTGCTGTAATTATTATTTTTGATAAATTTATCTTTTAGTCTTCACTCTAGAGACATAAGTAAATTACATATCATAATTACAGTAGTAGATTATCCTGAATTTGTATGTGTACTTACTTTTATGAAAGAGTTTTAGAGTTTTATAACTTCAAATGTCTTTCATTTTTTCCTTTCTTCTTCCCTTCTGTTTTCTTTCTTTTTTTTTTTTTTTTAAGTTATTTAAGTAAAAAAATGGGAGTGGAGAAGGAACAAAGAAATTTGTAAGTGGTGTGATTAGTTATTTATTAATATCACTGAGACCAGCCCAAATGTTTCCTTTTAATATATTAGCAACCTTCTCTTTCGTAGTGAAGACCGTTCCCATTAGCAAATACATTTCTCAGTTTCAGCATTTCTGTTTGATTTTTAAAATTTCAATCTTTGTTAAATTTCTCTGCTAAACTTCTGAATTGTTTTTCTGTGTTATCTTTTGGAGTTTGCTGAGTTTCCTTTGAACTATTTTGAGTTCTTGATCTGAGAGTTCACACATTGCTATCTTATTAGGTTTGGTTACTGGCTCTTTGTCCACTTGGGGAGGTCATGGTTCCTTGTCTGCTGTTGTTTAGTATGGACATACTTCTTTGACTCCTAATTGAAGACTTAATTATTCCAATCTTTGCTAACTTGTTTCAGAATTTCTAGATTGTGTTTGCTTAGAGGTCCTCTGCAGTTGTCTGTGGGTCCCCTTCATCCTAGAACTACCTGTTTTTAGGCACTAGATGGTGCCTTCAACCCAGGTTTGCCTTGGCTTTTGGAATTATTGGCACATGGCCCATTCTGGTTGGGAGAGATTCCAAAAGGGATACTCTGGCTGTACAGGAAGGCTGGCTATGGGTTCATACCCAGAAGACATGGACTGTGCCTTCTATAATATGGTGCTGCTGAATAGCCACTCTGAATTGGCATCTCCTGTGACTGAGATAAAGAGCAGAGTTTTGTGGTGTGGGGTTTCTAGTACAACTTCCTCTTTCTTTATCTGTCCTCAGGAGTTTTCCTCCCTGCAGTCAATGGTAATACCATCCCTTGGGTCTAGGCCAGTGGTTCTCAACCTTCCTAATGACGTGACCTTTTAATACAGTTCCTCATGTTGTGGTGATCTCACTTTTTCCATTGTAGAAAATATGAATCCAGGAGGAATTTTCCACACATGATGCCTGACATGTTGGAGGAGGAGCTTTACAGATAGAGAAGTTTGTTTTTCCTACTGTCTACTTGGAGTTTTTCAGTTCTTTGTAGTATCAGAGAACATCTTAACCTCATATTTGAGTTGTGGGATGTTGCTGGTAATAATCATGGGTTTGTGTTTGGATTTCTTTGGAAAAGGTTGGTTGTTTCTGCTTTGTCATTTTGGTGATGTTACTCTCTCTGTTGAATTTAATTTCTCACCCATTGTAGTTTAAAGCAAAACCATAAAAAACATTATGATAATTTGACAAAGAAAGAATGACAGTCATAAACCTTCATGCAATGAATAGCATCACAGCAACATATAAAACTTAAAATGCTGAAATACAATTCATAAGGGATATTTGAACATATCTCATTTAATTTTCAACAGATCAAATAGATGAATAACAGATAGAATTACAGAGTATTGGAATAATAACTGAGCTTGGACCAAGATACATATAAAATTTTTAGTTTACAAAGAAAATTCACCTTAAAAGGTATTTTAAAAATTTGATGGCATATTACAGAGTAAAAAAAAAAAAAAGTTGGACAGACTACCTTGACCATACCCTAAAAGTAATAATAAAATTTAAATGATAACATTTAGCTATTTCTATGATCTTGGTTGTTTATTTTTCCCCCCCAGGAAAGCATGAGATGAAAAGTACAGAGTAGGCTCTGTACTGCCTGTTGAAATGAACTTCTGGTATGTTTCTGTTAAGCGCAGAAGGAAATGAAATTTATTATTATTATTTTAGTCTCTGAAAACAGTGACCAAATCAAGCCCATAGTAAGTGCTATATGTAACCCTCATCCAAGAAGGCTATTCTTAGCGAATCTTAGTAGAAGGTGATCACCGTAGTTTATTTGGCATTGTGATTTACATAAGTATTTCCTGTTATAGATTATTATAGCATAAAAATAAACTAAGTTAGTTTTTCCTGAAATTACTTTTCTAAAAAATTTGCGAACCATTCTGTTCTCCAATTTGGAGTCAAATTACCATGTTATGGCCTTGTTATCCCTAGATAACTCTTGTTCCTGTTCAAACTGAGGTATAAAAAAACTAATCACTAGTAATCTTAGTTATTGTTTGAAAATCATTGATCAGTATGTTTTCATATTTGAAGGGTCAGGAGAAAACTTCTAAATACGGATAAAAAATGTTTTCACATAGTAAATGAGAAAATCTCATGAATGTTAGGTCAATCAGGTTGATAAAAATATCTCAGATTGCATGTGAAATCCACATACTGTACCCCATGATTGAACTAATGTACACAGCTATGATTCAATAAAAAAAATAAATAAAGTATATTGCAGCTTTATTTAATATATTTTATTTTGATGGTTAGAATTTTTCAATTTGTAGTTAACGCTTTTCATACTTTTCTAATCTTACTGTGTTTCTAATGTTACTCTGTTTCATGTAATAAAACATTACTATTTGGGGGTTTAATAAAGTCTTTCTTTTTCTCAGGATGATTGTGGACAGTTTCCCTATGATGCAAACATTCAAATACACTGGGTATCATTTCTGGATGGGCGCCAGAGAGTTTTGCTTTTCACCGATGATGTTGCCTTGGTTTCCAAAGCACTGCAGGCAGAAGAAATGGAACAGTCCAACCATGAAGTAACCTTGTCTCTCCACAGTCTTGGGCTTTCACTGGTTAACAATGAAAACAAACAGGAAGTTTCATATATTGGGATAACCAGGTGTGTAAGAAGGAAAATAGGCATCGGAAACCCTGAAGGTTCCTAATATCCAGTTTGATGAGATAAACTGATACCTGTTCCAAATTTGATGTGCTCTACATTCATTTACTAAAACTTAATAATTGTGTGAACTGCTAGTTGAAAAGCCCCAAGGATAGACAGATAACTGAGATACTGTACACTGTCTTTGCCTTTGCAATACTTCTTGTTGATTAGCGTGGAAAGAAAGTGGTCTGCTTCTTTCTTTGTTGTCTGAATGTGTTTTTAAAAATGAATTATAAAAACACTGAGAAGCTATACACTATACAAAGAAGGATGTACATGTGCAGTGGAAATATAGAGGTTACAAGTAACTAATTTGTGCAATAGAAGTTGGACAAAACGGCATGGGTCAGGGAAAGCAACAGAAATAAATTAGAAAAAAGTTTCATAGAGGATGCAGTCTTTGATATGAAGATTTCATCTATAATGTGTGGTCATTCAGAACTTTGTACGGGACCGCTTTTCTCTGGTTCCATTTATACCTGCATAACAAAAATATTTGTGTATTTATTTGGTTTTTAAAATCACTTAATTTGGTAGAAGTTTCATTCTTTTTTGGAGGCTGATGGGTAGAAAAGTTGACATAGGGGCAGTGCCTGTGGCTCAAAGGAGTAGGGCACTGGCCCCATATGCCGGAGGTGGCGAGTTCAAACCCAGCCATGGCCAGAAACAGCCAAAAGAAAAAAAGAAAAGTTAACATAGTACCAAATGTAACCAGCATGAGATCTATCAATAATCACATATTTAGGAAATTAAAAACAAATTAAGGAAAAAGTTAAGTAAATAGATTATATAATGTACTTTGTATAACACCTTAAAAATTACAGGTTCTATAAGTAGTGACATACGTACCATTAGTATAACATTAATATATTTATGTGTATGTAAGTAATATCTTCTCTTGGTTAAACAGTTCAATATTACATGGTATTTTAAATTAAACATGAAATCATTTTAGTTATATAGATCTGATTTTGTCTTTTTTTTTGTTCTTTGATATAACTTCTTTTTAATATTATATATGCTATTGTATCTTGTCAGGTTGGTTTTTACTTATAAGGACATTTAAAAAATTCATCTAAAAGAATTTGATTGCCTTTTTTCCCACATGGTACACATTCAATAAAATTCAGATTTTAAAAGCTATTTATTTATTTATTTATTTCAAGCAGCTTTAGGTCTAGAGAAAAATTTAGTATGGTGTTCCCATATACCCACAACCCTTTTTCCTCTATTATTAGCATCTTGCAGTGGTGTACATTTGTTATTATTTGATACTACATTACTATTATCTAAAGTCTGCAGTTTATGTTAAAGTTTATTCTTTGTGTTACACTTTCTGTGAATTTTGACACATGTATAGTAATGTATATTCTATTACAGTGGTCCATAGAGTAGTTACACTGCCCTGAAAGTCCCCTGTCGTCTTCCTGTTACTCCCTTTCTCGTACTCCTAAACCTCTGGAAACCACTGATCTTTTTACATCTCAAAAGTTTTGCCATTTTCAGAATTTCATATAGCTGAAATCGCACAATATGTAACCTTTTCAGATTGGCTTTTTTCACTTAGCAATATGCTTTTAAGATTCCTCCATTTCTTTTCATAGTATGTCACCTTACTTCTTTTTCTCCTTGAATAATACACTATTGAAGGAATGTCAGTTCAACTATTAAAGGTCACCTTGGTTGATTCTATGTTTTGGCAGTTATAAATACAGCTGATATAAACATTTGTGTTAAGATTTTTCCATAGACATAAGTTTTCACCTCTTTGGGATAAATACCACGGAGTGTGATTGCTGTTCATATGATAAAACTATGTTAGTTTTTGAAAGAAACTACCAAATTGTCTTCTAAAGTCGCTGTACCATTTTGCATTCTCATCAGCAATAAATGACAATGCTCTCCATCCTTGCTAACATTTGCTGTTGTCAGTGGTTTGGATTTTAGCTTTTTTCTAATGAGTACATAGTAGTATCTCATTGTTATTTTAATTTATAGTTCTCTGATCATATAAAATTTAATATGCTTATTTGCCATTTGTATATTTTATTTCATGAGCTGCCTGTTCAGATTTTTTGCCCATATTTTTAATTGGGTTGTTTTCTTATTATTGAATTTTAAGAATTTTTTGTTTACTTTGGATACCAGTCTTTTATCCTATATATATTTCACAAATATTTTGTCCTGTTTGTGGCTTGTCTTTTAATTCTCATAAATGGTGTCTTTCATAGAGCAGAAGTTTTAAATTTTAGTGGAATAAAATTTATTTTTTTCATGTTTGTGTTTGGGTATTATATCTGAAAGTCATCTCTGTGCTTAAGATAATCTAGATTTTTTCCTGTGACTTCTAGGAGTTTATAATTTTGTGTTGTATGTTTAATTCTAACCCATTTAGAGTCAATTTTTGTGAAAGATGTAAGTTTTTTGTATGGATTCATTTTTGCTGCATATGAATGTCCATTTGTTGAAAAAGACTGTTCTTTCTCCATTGAATTGAGTGCAATTTTCAAAGTTCAGTTGACTATATTTCTGTGCATTCTATTCCATTATTTTTCTGTTTTTTCAACAATATCACCCTGTCTTCCTTACTGTAGTGTTATAGTAAATTGTGAAGTTGTATAGTATCAATCTTCCAATGTTCTTCTTTCTGTCAGTATTATATTGGCTCTTTTGGGTTTTCTGCCTTTCCATATAGACTTAGAACCAGCTTGAAAATATCCATAGAATAATTTACTGGAATTTTGACTGGAATTGTGCTGAATCTATAGATCAACTTGGGAAGAAGTAACATTTTGAAAATACTGAGTCTTCATATCCATGTACATGGAATATCTCTGCCTTTATTGAGATCATTGATTTCTTTCATCATGGTTTTAAAGTTTTCCTCATAGACCATGGTCATATTTTTAAAATTTTTGTTTATTCCTAAATATTTCAATTTTTGGTGCAAACATAGATGGTATTGTGTGTTTATTTCAAATTCTAGTAATCTATTGCTGGCACATGAGAAAGCCACTGATCTTGTATGTTTTAGCCTTGTTATAATTGCTTATTAGTTATAGCAGTTTTGGGGGATTTTATGTTTTTGTTTTCTGTTTATTGTTGTTCTTGTTGATTTGGGGGATGTTCTATGTAGACACTATCACCTCTTTATTTCTATTTCTTCCTTCTCATATTTATTTTCTTGTCTTATTGCATTCTCTAGAACTTCCAGTACAATGCTGAATGGGAGTGTTGAGAATGGACATGTGCAGCTTCTCACTGTGAAGTATGATATTAGCTATAGGTTTTTTGATGATGCTGTTTATTAGGTTGAGGATGTTCTTCTCTATTTCCAGTTTGCTCAGAGTTTTTATTGTGAATAGGTATTAAATTTATACGATTTATAGTAGATATTTTATTCAGTACTTTTATTGTCTAGTACCCCCAAACACATTATATGTTGAGGACATTGTCAACACTGTCCTTGACTAATATCAGTAAGCTATATTAAGATATTATAGATTTATATTTTTTATTGTAGTAAGAAATACTCTGTAATTCAGATGTAAGCAAAGTATGGCCTAGAGTCAAATCTAGGCTCTGCAACCTCTTTCATACAGCTTTTCATCTAAGAATGATGTTTTATATTTTTGAATGTTAGAACAAATCAGAAGGATAATATAACATTTTGTAACATAAAATTATAAAATTCAAAGTTTTTTGCTGATGAAGTCTACTAGACACAGCTATGATTCCTCTTTTACCTATTTGTGGCTGCTTTTGTGCCACTGGTTAGTGCACCACAAATCACAATGTTTGAGTGTCAAATATGTATATTGCTGTTCTCCAGTATTTATTTTTTATTACTGTCACCCATTATGCCAAAACAAGAAGAGAAAAGTAGACTTTGAATTCACTTTTTCAGGGCTTAATGGAATGTAGATTATCTGTTAAGTTAAATAGCAAAGGATTATTTTATTTTGTAATGAGATTAGAGTTAATATTTATAAACTAAGCAATATCACATTTCCAAACCATAGGAAAGCGATGCCAGAAAAACTAGGAAATTTTAGGCGCAGTATCTCATCACAGCAGAGTTTCTTCACAAAACTATAAAACAATAATGAGGGTTTATTTTGGCTAAGTCCCAGTGTAGAAAAATCACCCCTCTAACTGAGAGGGAGCCAAAGACCAAAGATTGGCTTAGACAAGTCCAATTTGTGGAGTTATAGTTTATTAGAGCTTACTTACAAGGGCACTTGTTCCTGGGTGGCATAAGAATTTCTTCTACAAGAGCTTGCTTTCATGCAAAAATCCCCATCTGCCCACCCTGTGTTGCTGCCTTAAATCTCTTCCTGGTGAGTAATGCAGAGCTTTTGCATTGTATTATTGATCATTCACAGTGAAACAGGTCGCACACATGCAATACTGTCATCATGGCATGTAATCTATGTAATATTAAGGGTACACTAGGTGTGTATTTTAGAATTACAGTGGCTAAAGGGTAGTATAGGATAACCAAAACAGTTTAGGGCCATTTTTGGCAGCTTTTGCAGGGCAAGAAAGTGCTGGGCACTTTTCCTGACCTGAATAGTTATCTTGGTACCTGTCTACTCTCCTTTGTAATAATTTTGCTGAATACTCTAGTACACCCGGTGTTGGGGGGAACATGTATTTTTTCCCTCAGGCTGCAATGAAAGGAAGTTTCTGAGTGACTCGTTTGTTAGCCAAGCAACAAAATTCTTTTACTCGTATTGAGTTTATTGAATCACTTGTTATTTCAGCAGCTGAAAGAAATGTGTCCTTAAAAAATAAACTTGTTTAAGGCTACTAGCGTAAAGAATTGTTTGAAGAATTGAGGACATTCAGAGCAACATCACTAGTCAATTAAAAAAATAAGGCATATGATATTGAGTGGTTTTACTTGGCTCCTGATGAGTCAAAAGATGTTGCCAGTAATACTTAGCTGTGTATTTGAGAAGTCAGTACTGAGTTTGAAGTGAGTGAAAATTTAGCCTCTGTGAGAAGTCAGCCTAGCACAAGCAGGTGAGAGTATTTTCAAACAGGGTAAAGATACACTACTTTAGTGTAACCTGAAGTGGAATCTTCTAAGATACATTACAACTGACTGTGGGAAAAATGTGTGTGGAAGCAGTTGGACAGATTTGCAAAGCTTAGGAAAATGTATAGCATTGAATCTATCATGTATTATCAAAACATTAGTGTCAAACACTTTATTGAGATTTATGGACTTGACTATCATCGATTTTGTGAATTTTTGTCAGAAATAGAAGGTGAATGTCCTGATTGGTGTTACCAAACAGGAGTTTGATGACTTTTATTATGTTTTTTTTGGACTTCCAGGCCAAGGTTAAAATTTTTCTAGGCAAAAAGAGCCACCTTTAATTGCTGACTTTGGAAATAGCTTTTGTTGCAGAATTGAGAGTTTCTTTTTTTTTTTTAATAAGAGGATGGGCTTTATTCAGCTGGGAGCTTACTGCATAGAAGAATTCCAAATGGCCGCGCTCCCCAACTGGCTCGGTCTTTCCCTTTTTTATTGACAGTCAAAAAGTTCCGCCCCACAGGTACCTTTCTTATTGGCCAGTTTGAATCAAGCAGGAGATGCTATTGCAGCCCCTACAGAACTACTGTATTTCACAGAACTTGGAAATTTCCAAGTTCCAGGAAGTTAAGTTTACAAATTCCTAAGAGTTGTGTCACCATGAAGAGGACCCTGCAAGTGTATCCTTGTTGTCTCCTTGAAAAGACCGGTTCTTCTAGACCTCACTCTTCTCAGGTATCCTCTCTCTTTCCCCCCTTTTGAGACTCCAGTATATTTTAAGTTGGGGCCTCAATATCAGCTTGTTTCTGCAGGTTCCGATATTAATTGCTTTTTATCACTGAGTTTTTAGAGAATGTGACTTCTTGGATTCTCTACTCAGGCCTTAAGACTACCGTGGTGGTAGGTTTTTATACATATGAATTTTTACTATTCCCTGTGCCATTTTCCCCACCTTTTCCCAAAGCCTAAAAGTCCAATTAAGACAAGTCCCTTGAGGAGTTTCCTCAGGCTTCAACTGTGCGTTGACTAGCCAGCTCCCAGTATGTGGCTGGAGCAGGGCATGAGAATTGATAGTTTCTTAATGAATTTCAGTCTAAAATTGGAAGGTAAACAGTACTTACATGTATATAACTTAAATTGCAGTAAAGTCATTTCAAAGACAACTAATGTTTGAATCACAAGTAAGATCAAGCTGTTTTATATATTTCCTGTACTATCCAAAGTTAAAACAAGAAGCAAGATCTCCACAAATACATACATATTTGGAGAGGTATTTTATGACCTGCAATTTCAGTTCCAGCAATATTAACCCCAACCCAATGCAAATGTAAATTTCTACATTTTGAAATTCATTTGTACAATCAAGGAGCTTCCACCTAAGTTTGAATTGGAAGTGATTGGTCTGCAATGTATTGATACGCTAAAAGGCAAATATCAAGAGAAGAATTTAATACAGTTGTATAAATGCCTTTTGAAAAAGTAAATAACTGCTTTTCAAGTGATATGTATGCTCTGTTAAAATAATATATACTCAGGTTGGGTGTGGTGGCTCATGCCTGGTAATTCCAGCACTCTGGGAGGCTGAGGCGGGTGGATTGCTTGAGCCTAGGAGTTTGAGACCAAACTGAGCTGGAGTGTGATCTCATCTCTAAAAATAGCTGGGCATTGTGGCAGGCACCTATATAGTCCCAGCTACTTGTACTCAGGAGTTTGAGAGGTTGCTATGAGAGATATGATGTCATTGCACTCTACTGAGGACGCAAAGTGATTTCTGTATTCAAAAAAAATTTTTTTTTGTTTTTCTGTCATGTGAGCATGCTTATCTATCGGTTCCATATTAGTATTGTATACATTGGATACTTGCTTTTCTATTCTTTTTTTTTTTTTTGCTTTTCTATTCTTATGATACTTTACTAAGGAGAATGTTTTTAAACTCCATCTGTAATAATACAACAGATGTAAAGTCTCCTTTTTTTTTTTATGGCCAAATAGTATTCTACGGTGTACATCCATCACAGTTTATTGATTCATTTGTAGCCAGAATTTCTCTCTGTCTTTGGTCTCTGGGTTTGAAGAATGAAACCATAGACCGTGTGAGTAGTGAAAAGACAGAGTTTATTGAAAGACAAAGAAATAGATATGAAAAAAAAAGTGTAGCAGAACCTTTGGCAATGGAGGGGGGTGCCCAAGTGGGCAGTCCATGTGAGCCTTCTGTCTAAGGTTTTATATACTGCTTTTCCTATTCTGCGGGCAGGGAGTTTGGGGAATATATGTCCAGAACATGTCACAGTTGGCCAAGGGCCTGGAGATAGAAAATAATCCAAAAATTAGCAAAGGAATACCATCTTTGTAGTCCTTGGCCCAGGTAAGGCATTAGAGTGTATGCTGTCTACTGTGGCAGCCACTGTCCAGATGAGATACTGATGAGGCTGCTTTATTTCATGACCTTGCTAGAGAATGGGGCTTGGAAAGGGTCTCCTTGTGCCTAGAGATGGGGGTCTTGATGAGACTGATTCCTGACCTCACCTAGCTGTACAAAATGGGGGTCTCTGTTCTACCCCAAACAGGGTACCTTATATTACATTCGAGTGTTGATGGGCACTTGCATTGATTTTCTATCTTGGCATTTGTGAACTGAGCTGCGGTGAGCATTCTAATGTAAATGTCCTTGTGGTAAAATGAGTTTATTTATTCTGAGTAGAAAACTAGCATTTCCCGTATTAGATTTTCCATGTTTCTTTCCACAGAGGTTGTATTAGTTTGCAGTCCCACCAGCACTGTAAAAGTGTTCCCTTTTCTCGATATCTACACCAGCATCTGCGTCTTTGTGTCTTGTGAGATGGGCTATTCTCACTGGGGTTAGGTGACATCTCAGGGAGGTGTTTTTTTTTTTTTTTTAATTAAATCCTAGCTGTGTACATTAATGCAATCATGGAGTACAATGTGCTGGTTTTATATACAGTTTGAAATGTTTTCATCAGACTGGTTAACATAGCCTTCATGGCATTTTCTTAGTTACTGTGTTAAGACATTTATATTCTACACCTAGTAAATTTCACATGTACCCTTGCAAAATGCACCATAGGTGTTGTCCTACCAATTACTCTCTTTCCACTCATCCTCCTCCCTCCCTTCCCCTCCCTCTCCCCTTTTCCCCTTCTTTTTGTGCTATAATTGGGTAAGTTTGCATAAGAAAGTTATAAATTGGTTTCATAGTAAGACTGAATACATTGGATACTTTGAACTCCCTCACTTGAGACTGGGTGCTGTCAGGGGGTTTTGATTTGCATTTCTCTGATGAATAGGGATGATGAGCAAGTTTTTCATGTGTCTGTTGGCCGTTGTTCTGTCTTCTTGGGAGAAGTTTCTGTTCACGTCCGTCCGTTGATAGATGGGATTGTTTGTACTTTTCTTGTTGATTAGCTTCAGTTCTCTGTAGATTCTGGTTATCAGCCTTTTGTCAGGTGCATAGCATGCAAATATCTTCTCTCCCATTCTGAATGTTGTGTGCTTGTTTTAGTTGTTGTACCCTTAGTTATGTAGAAGATTTTTAGCTTGATCATGTTCTATTTATTTATTTTTGGTATTGCTTCAGTTGCCTAGGGGATTTTCTTCATAAAACCTTTTCCCAGACCAACATCATCAAGAGTTTTTCCCACACTTTATTCTACAATTTTTATTGTTTTGTGTCTTCAATTTAAGTTTTTTATCCAGAAAGAGTCAATTTTTGTATGTGGTGAGAGGCACAGGTCCAGTTTTAGTCTTCTGCATGTGGCTAACCATTTCTCCCAGCACCATTTATTAAAAGGGGATTCTTTTCCCAGTTAATGCTTGTGTTTGGTTTATCAAAGATTAGATGGTGATAATATGTTTGGTTTCATCTCTGGGCTCTTTATTCTGTTTCCTGGATCTATGTCTGTATTTTTGTATCAGTACTGCCATTTATTTTGATAATAAGTAACAGTAATTGGGTGAAATGTCACTTGTCCTCAGAAGTTTATTTTTCTTGATAGAGTTATGTTTTTAAAAACTGCACTCAAGTAGTATTTTATATTTTAAATTTCATTAATTAAAAGTTTATGGAAGATTTTTTTTCTCTCTCATATATCTGAGTACCTGCATAATATCCTCAATTTTGTCTCTGTGTCAAAGCCTAAAACATTTACTATGTGGCCCTTTGCAGAAAATATTTGCCAGTCCCTAATTGTTTGATATCAATGTGTGATAGAAAAATATTTTCTTCCCTGCCCTGCCTTTATGTAACTTTGCAACCCAGATATAGTTTTTGTTACTTTAAAAAAATTTCTTGTATAAATATAATTTTTATAGAAGATTGATAGTTATAATAATCAGGAGTTGGATAAAAGTTCCACCAACCTAAATATGTATTCTTGTTTTAATTTTCTTTGTTAATTATTTTAGTTCTGGTGTTGTTTGGGAGATGAAACCAAAACAGAAATGGAAGACATTTAGTCAAAAGCAGATAATCTTATTGGAGCAATCTTATCAGAAATATCAAGGTTCAAAAGGGCATGGCTGGATTAAGCTAGATCACAATTTCGAGGTATATCAAAATTATCTTGTTTTGATTTTTATATGTGTATTTTGTTGTGTTGGTGGTGTTAGTAAAATTTTAATGCCCAAGTAAAGACATGTAGAAACTAATAATATATGTTGTCTATTTTCAGTTAAAACAAACTGTTATTAAATCACATATACATAAAACCAGAGTTAAGCCTGGTTTTCTTCTGTATTTTTTATAATTTGTTCTATTTACACATCAGTTTCATGAAACTTGGTTTTCAGTAAGATTATGGAGAAGTTAAGGTTGCTTATTAAAATTTTTTCTCATATTTTGAATTATACTAGTATATATGACTAAATGTAGTTCGTTGATGGAATACATACAAAACCCTGCTCAATTAAATTCATTAGTATGAGTAATTCTTGGACATGAGTAGACGTCCACAAATAAAGTTGTGCTGTAGATGGGCTTTTACACAGTTAAAGGTCTAAGTCCCTCTTAAGTTTCCAGCTTGCTGTGGTATAATCATGCGATTTGCTCCCTCTTTATCTTTGTGTCTGATGGTTTAGTTTGCACTGGACATCAGTCAAGTCCCCTACCTACCCCCACCAAAGTTAGCTGTATTTAAATGAGAAAAACTATATAATTAGTGTCTCCACATAAGCAAGCATTTAAGTACTCATTGTAAAACAAAGTTTAACAACTATCTGGAATTATCCTTTACTATTAAATTTGTTTTACATAAAGTGTGCTATTTTAAGAAATATTTCTATCATTAAAAAGTTTCACAGTTGTTTTCTAATAGCTTTGTTAGAAAGTTTATGCTTCTTCAAAAATGTCAACTGTAAATCATCTTAAGAGATATCTCTTGGTGTGACAAAGAAATAAAGATTATTGTTTCTTTCAATTTGATAAATAGATATTTAAAATGGAATACCAACTGTGCTAATATCAGCTCATCACAAAGCCATGTACTTTTTTTTCCAGGTCAATTTTGACAAAGTTCCAATGGAAATGCGCCTCCCTATTCAGTGCCCTATAAAACGAGATTTTTTATCAGGAATTCAGATCGAATTTAAGCAATCTCCTCACCAGAGAAGTTTAAGGGCCCGGTTGTATTGGCTTCAGGTAACACTGCCATCCTCTGTTAAATAGTATTTCTCATCACTTTGGGAGTGAAATTTCTAATTGTGATTGCTTTTTTTCCTCCTTCCTCGTATCCTATGGATTCAATACCTTACAATCTAAGTCCAGAGTGTCTGTTGAGACTTCAGACTATTAGTTTGATCATTTAGCATGAAAAGTGTTTTTGGTTTTTTTTTTGCATTGAGCTTATATATTTTTAAATGTTTCTTTGACTTTGTCATGAGATACACAAATAAGATTTTCTGTTGTCATCCTTCATGGCAAAGAGCAGAGAATTATTTATTTATTTATTTATTGTTGGGGATTCATTGAAGGTACAAGAAACCATGTTACACTGGTTGCATTTGTTGGGAAAAGTCCCTCTTACAATCGCATTTTGCCCCCAAAAGGTGTGGCACACACCAAGACCCCACCCCCCCTCACTCCTTCCCTCTCTCTGCTCTTCCTTTCCCCACCCCTCCCTCATTCTTCCTCTCTAAGAGCAGAGATTTATTATTGAAGGTTCTTTCTGGATGCTTGCTTCTTCCCTCTGGGCATCTTTCTCTTCCTTTCCATTAACTGTTAAATACTATTTATAGTGTTTTTATTCTTTTTCTACCTGTCCTCTAGTTTCATATTTAGTCTCTACTTGCATTTTTTTAAACCATAGACAATCGAAATCTCACACAATCCACAGGTATGAATATTTCCATTAATGACTTACATACTGTGCAGTGGTAATGCAATGATGAGGGTATTTAGGTAGTCCTTTATTTAAAGGCTTGCCCTTGATGAGGTATGGAAGAAGTTTTATAGAGTTAAAATGAAACTTCTAATTGTACCACATATACACTTTTTAATAACATTGTCTTTTTGACTAAAAATTTAAATCTAATTTATTTTGAACCTTTCAAAGTTGGTCTTCTTTTCTTTCAGATTGATAATCAATTACCAGGTGCAATGTTTCCAGTTGTATTTCATCCCGTTGCACCTCCTAAATCTATTGCTTTGGATTCAGGTAAATAACATTAAATTAAAATACAGATATGCCATATTTATAAAAATTAAATAGACATTAGTTTAACTTTGTATAAATAAAACATGTTTTTTTTTCCATTGTGCTCCTTCTTCCTTGTAGAGCCCAAACCTTTTATAGATGTGAGTGTCATCACAAGATTCAATGAGTACAGTAAAGTCTTACAATTTAAGTAAGTAAATATTCTTCCTGTCTAAAGGAATTTAAAATTATAATTTACATTGAAAATAAATTTTACTCTTTTTGAAAGCGACTTTTGTATACAAATTAGTTTCCAGCTGAACGTACTATTTCATTTTTAGTCGAATAATCTTTTTGCTTTAACTTACTATAATAATAGTTTGTACATATTTTAAAGTGTGGAATTCCTTCAGCCTTGGTAACTCCAATTAGAATATAAAATAGTAAGTGAATATAAATTATATATGTATTTATGTTCTTTAAAGCAATTGCAATGATCTTTAACTTCAGAAAAATACATACTACATCATTCAATTGTATTTGTCTCGTCTATGGTGTGGTAAATCTGGACATTTGGGACTTTAAGTGCTAATGTACTAGTGTTATTGTGAGTTAAGCTTTTACTCTAGTGAAAAAAGTCTGAGTAGGCTTTGATCTTACTAACATAATTTTAAAGAGATGAAGGAATGAGGTTTTAGCTGTGGATTTTGACTAAAATCAATTTTAGCATAAAAAATTGCAAGGTTTGATAAAAATTCTTTTCCATTTTTGAAAACAATTTTCCTTAGGTATTTTATGGTCCTCATTCAGGAAATGGCCTTAAAAATTGATCAGGGGTTTCTAGGAGCCATTGTAGGACTATTTACCCCAACAACTGACCCCGAAGCTGAAAGAAGAAGGGTAACAATTTTTATTTCTTTGGAAAAATATAAAATAAAAAAAATCAACTTTTTTTGAACTAATATTAAATAAAAAGTTCTTGATTTATTTTTTTCAGACAAAGCTAATCCAAAAAGATATTGATGCTCTAAACACAGAATTAATGGAGACTTCAATGACTGATATGTCAATTCTTAGTTTCTTTGAACATTTCCATATTTCTCCTGTTAAGGTTTGTGGTAATTATTATTCTGAAAATTTAGTGAAATAGTTGTGGAATTTTCAAACCATCTGTGTACAAATGTTTGATTTGTTACATCACATATCGGGTGAGAATTTTGTTTGATTAATTGAAATAATTAAGACAGTTCTCTGTCACATATGTATAGTGTTAATTCTCACAGAGAAACCACTAGAGCATGTTCTCTAGTCTTGAATTAATAACCCCTTTATTCAAAGAAGAAGCTGACAAAAGCATTTCTTAATTAAGTGTAGAAGTGCTTGCCAACGTTTAATGTTTTGGTTGCACTCAGTAACTGCTATCACTGTCTAAACAGAAAGCTATAATGGGTGTCCTAACCAGAATGTGAAAACGCTGAAGTAGGTATTATCCTGTTGATGTGGTGTTTTTACCCCTTCCAAAATTTGATTGTAACTAAGGCAGTGGAAAATTGGATACCTTTCACTTGCCTGATTTTGTGCTTTATGAATCCATTTCCTTTTCCCCTTTTGTTGTTCTTTTTAGCTTTTTTAGGAAAGGTGACTGCTTAGTAAATTTACAAATGTTTTCAACTAAAATGCTGTAAACTTGTGTAATGGGCCAGATTTACAATTAAGTAACTCTTTAAAATATTGATGATCCTTCACAGTCTCAAAAACTGTTTACAGAACATTATTTTCAATTACATTCACTAATCCATTTAGCTAAATGAATAAATTTATAAAATCATGTTATTTTTTAATAGCATATTAATTTGATGATATCAGACATTCATAGTGTTAGGTTTCACAGTGCTACTGTTTTATGTGGTAAGCTATACATAGTTTACTTCTCATTATTAAGTGAAAATCAGTTACGGGATTGAATAATACCTTTGACAAACATTTGCTGAATGCGTATTTTCAAAGTTGCTGGGGAGAAATAAAACAACTTCATTGAATTTATAATCTGGTGGTGGGTACTAAAGTTTGATAATTTATTCATGTTCTGAGATTTGTGCCATGAAATTGAATAATGAAGAGGATGAGCCTCAGTTATTTTTTAGTGCATGTGACTTTGTCCTAGGGAAAGGTAGGATCTCTGTCTGCCTGTGTTTGTCTTCCCTGGATTCCAACATTCCCTGACTTTGCACGTGGGCAGAGGTTCACAACAAAATGACAGTGAACAGCCAGGCTTTCCTGGCCTTGCCCCAAGTCGACTTTATGTGAGCTATATACTAGTTAGCTAATATGTGGAATGACAAAATGGGAAAGGAGAATCATCTTCTTTATTTACATACATTGAATTGCCTTTTGTGTCTTCTTTCACTGTCATACTAATTATAAGCTAATGAGAATGTGAAAATCTCATATTTACTGAATTGGAGGGTCCATGGAAACTGAAAACCTTTTAAGAATTTATTTGGAGAGAGGAGCCAGGCAGGTGATGGACTAGAAGGATTGTTCATTTGAGCTCTCCTAGAGCAACTGGGGGGAAAGAGGAGCCAGGCAGGTGATGGACCAGAAGGATTGTCCAGTTGAGCTCTTCTAGAGGAACTGAGGAAAAAGAGACAACCCAGCCATACCTGGCGCAGGGATCTTACCCAGAGTCATAGCTCAAGGAGCACAGCGAGGAAGTGGTAAGCTAAATACAGCATATGATCTGGAGTGGTGGAAATCTGATGAATTAGGAAAGTGATTGTGACTGGCTGGGATTGGCTGGCTGCCCATAGAGGTCTTGGATGGGAGGAAGCCTTTTAGGAGTTTTAAGTTAGTGGGGGAAGCTGCATGTTGAGTGAAAAGCTTAGAAAAGTGAGTAGACTTGAAGGGCAACCAGATTTGAATGCCAATTGGAATGGTTTTTGCCATAGGTTTGATGGCTGGTGAGGCAGCCATACTGAAGTCGCCATGGGCATGGGCCTGTCATTGTGGGAAGGTCATGAGAAGGTCTTTGCAGGGGTCTAAATTCTGCCTGCCAGAATCAGAACTCCACTCTTGGGATAGGTTGAAGGACTCCCACACCCCACGGGACTAGAGTCAGGGGCACTGTGAGACCTGCCCCTGAAGGATTCTTATGAGCTTTAAGATCTCAATCCAGCAGGGTCTGAATGCTCAAGACATAGTCAGGCAATTACCAAAGGCACCCAAGTTTGGAATAAGGACCATGGAGGTTGCTGGCTGAGCTCTCTGTCCCCTAAAAAAACTACAGCACCACCTGATGTCCAAAGGAGGTAGTGAGAAGTAAAAAGGGAGACACGGAGGTGAAGAAGAAGAAAGAACACATGAGGAGGAACCAATAGAAAAATTCAGGCAACATGAAAAACCAAAACAGAGGAACTCCCCCAAGGGACCATGCAGCTAATGCAGAAGAGTCCACCTATAAAGAATTAATGGCTCGACAGAAAGGGAATTTAAAATATGGATGATAAAGACAATAAAAGGAATGGAAGAGAAAATGGAAAGACAGAACCAAAAGTCCAAAAAGAGATATGTAGAATATAGAAAGCATATGGCAGAACTTAAGGAAATGAAGGAGACAATCAGGGAATGTAAAGTGCAGTAGAAAGTATCAAAAATAGGTTAAACGAGAAAAAAGAATCTCAGAACTAGAGGATAAAGCTTATGAGTTAATCCAGATAGTTAAAGAGGCAGAAGAGAAGAGAGAGAAAGCAGAACAGGCACTTAGATAACTATAAGTCTTCATGAAGCATTCAAACATAAGAATAATGGGGATTCCTTAAGGAGGAGAAGATTATTCCAAAGGAATGGGATCCCTACTGGAGGCTATCATAAATGAAAACTTACTAAGTTTTACTAAAGACTCCGACACACTACTTTCAGATGGATATCGAAACCTGGGTTATCTCAACTCAAACAGAGCCTCTCAAAGACACATTGTAATGAACCTGGCCAAAGTCAAGATGACAGAAAAAATTCTGTAAGTAGCTATGAGTATGCACCAACTGACCTACAAAGGCAGAGCCATTAGGATGAGAGCAGACTTTTCAACAGAACCCTTCTAAGCCAGAAAAACAAGGTGATCCACCTTCAATAATTAAACAAAAAAATTTGAGCCTAGAATTCTGTATCCTGCTAACTAAGCTTCAAAATTAATGGAGAAATCAAATCTTTTGTAGATATACAAGCACTGAGGAAATTCACCACAACAAGACCATTTCTACAGGAAATACTTAGACTTATTTTTCTCAACAATGACTACCACAGTGGACCACTAGCAAAGTAAACACCCAGAAGCTAAAGGTTAAAACTTAGCTTCCACAGTGGCACAAAGGATAAAACTGCAAAGACATCCATATTCTGTCTCCAGAAAACACACCTCACCTTGAAGGACAAATCAAGTCTCAGGGTTAAGGGATAAAAAACAGTATTTCAAGCAAATGGAAATCAGAAGAAAGGAGGGGTTGCAATCGTATATTTAAATACAAGTGGATTTAAAGCAACTGAAGTTAAGAAAGACAAAAATGAACACTTTATACTGTTGAAAGGAGAAATACAATGAGAAGAAATTTCAATTGTAAATATTTATGTACCCAACTTAAATGTTCCCAGATTCACAAAACATACCATGATGGATCTGAGCCATATGATATCCCATAAAACTATAAGAGTCAGAGACTTGGCTCGTCTCCTGTGGCTCAACCAGCTAGGGCGCCAGCCATGTACATCTGAGCTGGCGGGTTCAAATCCAGCCCAGGCCTGCCAAACAACAATGACGGCTGCAACCAAAAAAAAAAAAAAAAAAAAATGGCCGGGTATTGTGGCAGGCGCCTGTGGTCCCAGGTACTTGTGAGGAGGAGGCAGGAGACTCGCTCAGGCCCAGGAATTAGAGGTTGCTGTGAGCTGTGATGCCATGGCGTTCTATCCAGGGTGACAACTTGAGGCTCTGTCTCCAAAAAAAAAAAAAAAAAGACTTGGAGACTTAAACACCTCTCTGACAGAACTGGACAGATCCTCTAAACAGAAACTAAAGCAAAGATACAAAGGACTTAAATGTGACCCTAGAACAAACAGGATTAATAAACATATGCAGAACACACCATCCCAAAGCTAAGAAATATACACTTTTTCTCATCAGCCCATGGTACGTACTCCTAGGATACATAGCAAACCTCAGAAAAATTAAAAGAATAGAAATCATACCTTTTATCTTCTCAGACTACCAGGCAATAAAGGTGGAACTCAACTCCAACAAAAATGTTCATCCCTCCCACAAAGACTTGAAAATTAAATAACCTTATGCTGAATGATAGTTGGGTTAAGGAGGAGATAAAAAAGGAAATTGTTAAATTCCTCAAACATAACAACAATGAAGACACAAGTTACCAAAACCTATGGGATATAGCAAAAGCAGTCTTTAGAGGGAAATTTCTTGCATTAGATGCCTACTTTAAAAAAAAAAGAGAATATATCAGCAAACTGATGAACCATCTTATGAAATTGGAAAAAAAAGGACAATCTAATCCCAAACCCAGCAGACGAAAAGAAATAAAATTAAATCAGAGATGAATAAAATTGAAAAAAGAATCATTCAGGAAATTAATGAAACAAAACTTGTGTTTTTGAAAAAGTAAACAGTATCATTATACCTCTGGCCAGATTAACTAGAAACAGGTAAAATTTCTAATAACCTCAATCAGAAACAATAAAGGAGAAATAACAACAGATGCCACAGAGATACAAGAGATTATCTCTGAGTACTACAAGAAGCTCTATGCCCAGAAATTTGACAATGAGGAGCAAATGGCTAAATATCTGGCATTACACCACCCTCTCCCTAGACTTAATCAAGAAGAAATAGATCTCTTGAACAGACTGAATTCAAGAACTGAGATTGAAGAAACAATAAAAAAAGAAATCTCCCAACAACAAAAAAGAGCCCTGATCCAGATGGCTTCACCCTAGAATTCTATTAAACCTTCAAAGAAGAGTTAATACCTTTAATGCAGAAATTATTCCAAAAATTCAGAAGGAAGGAATCTTCCCCCAACACACTGTTCTGTGAAGCAAACACCACTCTGATACCAAAACCAGAAAAAGACCCATCTAAAAAGGAGATTTTCAGACCAATTTCATTAGTGAATATAGATTCAAAAATTCTCAATAAAATTCTAGCCAGTAGATTACAGCTATACATTAGAAAAAATCATTCATCACGATCAAGTAGATTTTATCTCAGAGATGCAAGGCTGGTTTAACATAACACAAGTCTATAAACGTAATTCATCCTATCAACAGAAGCAAAAACAAAGACTATGTGATCCTCTCAATAGATGCAGAAAAAGCATTTGATAAAATTCAGCATCCTTTTCTAATGAGAAGACTTAAGAATTTCAGCACAGGTGGCAAATTTCTTAATCTTATTGAAGCCATCTGTGACAAACCCACAGGTAATATTACATTGAATGGAGTAAAAGTGAAAGCTTTCCCACTTAGAACTGGAAGCAGACAAGGTTGTCCTCTATCACCACTACTATTCAATATAATGCTGGAAGTTCTAACCAATAGAATCAGGCAAGAGAAAAAAATAAAGGACATCCAAATGGAAGCAGAGGAGTCAAACTCTCGCTCTTTGCAAACTGTATGATCTTATACTTACAGAACCCCAAAGACTCAACCACAGACTCCTGGAAGTGATTAAAAAAATACAACAATGTCTAAGGATATAAAAGCAATGTCCACAAATCAGTCTTTGCATATGCCAATATCAGCCAAAATGTGACGCTAATCAAAGACACAATTCTCTTCAGGGTAGGTTCAAACAAAATGAAATACCTCAAAAGAGGTGAAGGACTTCTACAAAGAAAATTATAAAACCCTAAGAAAAGAAATAGCAGAAAATATTAACAAATGAAAGAATAACACCATACTCATGGCTGGGAAGAATTAACATTGTGAAAATGTCTATACTACTCAAAGCACTCTAGAGATTCAATGCAATCCCCATTAAAATACCATCATCATACTTCCAAGATTTGGAAAAAAATAATTCTTTGTTTTGTTTAGAACCAGAAGAAACCCCATGTAGCCAAGGCACTTCTTACTAATAAAAACAAAGCCAAGGTATCACCCTACCAGACTTACTATACTACAAGGCCATAGTGATCAAAATAGCATGGAATTTTGAAATATCCTGATTTCATATCCTGAGACATTGCCATATTTTATGATTCACTTCCAGGAGTCTTGTGGTTGAGTCTTTGAGATTCTCTAAATATGATCATATCATTGGCAATGAGCAGGAGTTTGACCTCCTCTGCACAAAAATTGGCATGAAAATAGAGAAATTGACATTTGGAACTGACTAGAAAACTATGAGATGAAACTAACTTCTTATGGCCACCTGAGCTTTGATAAACAAAACAAGAACATACACTGGCCAAAAGAATCCCTATTCAATAAATGGTGCTGGGAGAACTGAATAGACACATGTAAAAGATTGACACTAGATGCACACCTCTTAACCAGTTACAAAAATTGATTCAAGATGGATAAAAGATTTAAATCTAAGGCATGAAACAGTAAAAATCTTCAAGTGGGGAAAACACTTGAAGATACTGGCCTTGGAAAGATTTTATGAAGATGACTTCTGTAACAGTTGCAATAACAACAAAAATAAACAGATGGGACTTAATTGAACTGAAAAGCTGTAGAACTAAGGAAACAACAACCAAAGCAAACAGACAACCTTCAGAATGGGAAAATATATTTGCATATTATGAATCGGACAGAAACTTGATAACTAGGATCTATAGATAACTCAAATTAGCAAAAAAAGACCCAACAATCCCATCTATCACAGTGCTAAAGAAGACAGATGAATGGCTAACAAATATATGAAAAAATGCTCATCATCCCTAATGATCAGGGAAATGCAAATCGAAAGTACCCTGAGATGCGCTAACCCAGTGAGAATGACCCACATCACAAATTCTCACAGCTGCAGATCCTGGCATGGATGTGGAGAAAAGGGAATACTTTCACTACTGGTGGGACTGCAAACTAATATAACCTTTTTGGGAGGAATTGTAGAAAATCCTCAAAGAACTCAAATTAGACCTCCCATTTGATCCTGCAATCCCATTACTAGGCATCTACCCAGAAAGAAAAACCAAACAAACAACTTTTATCATAAGGACATTTGCACTAGGCTGTTTATTGCAGCTCAATTTATAATTATCAAAATGTGGAACCAGCCCAGGAGTGGCTCAATAAGCTAACCAACCCAGGAATGGATCAATAAGCTGTGGAATATGTATACCAGGGAATACTGTTCAGCCAGTAAAAAGATGGAGACTTAACATCTTTTGTGTCAACCTGGATGGAGGTGTAACATATTCTTCTTAGTAAAGCATCACAAAAAAGGAAAAGCAAGAATCCAATTTATTCTAATATGAAGGTAGTAGATTACCTAATATAAGGTGGGGAGTAGGAAAATGAGCCATTAGGGAGGAAAGAGGGGGTTGGGATGGCACACCTCTTGGAGGTGGAACACAATTATAAGAGGGACTTTATCTAATATATGCAATCAGTATAACCTAATTATTTGTACCCTCAATGAATCCCAAACAATAACAGAAATTATAATAAATATTTATTTGGAAACTATTGTTGCCTATTTGCCATTTGTTATTATAATTATTACATAATTGTTATTTGTTGCCACAGTGATTTACCTTATTAGATGAAAATAAATGATTATACATTATTTTGACTAGAGACTTGCTTGTATGTCAGTTAACTTGCTTTTCTTTTTAAAACCATTATGCCATTTTTGTAAAGTGTGTTGGTCTCCTCCATATGAACACAATACTATTTATATACTTATTTATATATAAAATTGGAACTGTTTTGGATTTTATGAAAAAGTAAAGAGAATCAGATGTGAATTCTGTATCATGTGTAGAGTGACAAATAATAGTTTTCATGAGAACTCTAATACTCTTTTTGTATCTGGAAGACCTAGTTCCTACATATAGCTTTCACTTATTATACATTGTTTTTCTTTCAGTTGCATTTAAGTCTTTCTTTGGGTTCTGGAGTTGAAGACTCAGACAAAGAAAAACAGGAAATGATTGCAATTCATTCTGTCAATCTGCTGTTGAAAAGCATAGGTGCTACTCTGACTGATGTGGATGACCTTATATTCAAGTAAGACTTCTGTTAGAGCACACTGGAAAGCATGTATACCAAGGTCGTGTTTCTGGGTATTAGTTCTCTGTATTTATGCAATATTAGCTTAGAAAAATGATAACTTACCTTTCTACTCACATTTTAAGACTTTGGCTCATTTCTAATTATATTCTTTAGGTATGCTTACTTTATTCATAATGATAAGGTAGGGAGTCATTTTCTTTGGTTACTCATATATACATGAATATAGAATAAAATTGAATTATTTTAGTTGTGTATTATAAATTGATCGTGTTTTAATTATTTTAGTTGTGTATTATAAATTGTGTTTATAAATACATAGCAGTAGGATAAGATTTCAGTGTAATCATATGGTAAATTATAGATAATAGGAAAAATTTTCTGCATTTAATATGAGAACATATGTGTATGCCAGATACATATAAATTAATTAATGTTTATTCAATTGAATTTCCAACAATGGTATTTGAACAAGTAGTTTAGTGGGAGGAAAAAAACCTCATTTAGATCCTTTTCACCTTATATGTACACTACCAAGTTTCAGAGAAGTTAAAGGATAAAAGATAAAATTCAAACTGAAAAGACTAAAAAAAAGTTAATTGCCATCAAATCTCTGAATAAAAGATGTCTTTCTAAGTTTAAAAGCAATAAAAAAAAAAATCCAAAGGAAAATACAGGGTAAATATGACTACGTAATTATTAAACACTACAACAAAATCAATCAAAACAACAAAAAAAAAGAATTTAGAAATAAGAATTTAGAAAACACAGAAAAACCTGAAGATATCATTGATTTATCAGCCAGGGGACAATAAGATGATTCACAAAATAGAAGATACAGCAGCTGATAGTTGAACTGTTCAACTTTGTTATTTATCAAAGAATATATACAAATTAAAACAAGTTGTTAAAAATGTCAAAATATGAGCAATTCTAGTTTTGAGAGGGCGAGTCTAAGAAACAGGCACTTTCTTATACTCTAGACCAGGGTCCTCAAACTACTGTCCTCAGGCCAGGTGTGAATTGTATTTGTTCCCATTTTGTTTTTTACTTCAAAATAAGATATGTGCAGTGTGCATAGGAATTTGTTCATAATTTTTTTTTTTAAACTATAGTCCGGCCCTCCAACAGTCTGAGGGACAGTGAATTGGCCCCCTGTTTAAAAAGTTTGAGGACGTCTGCTCTAGACATTAAGTGGAAAATTTTACCAAGAACCTTACATGTTTTTGTTGTTTTTCTGTCAGTAATTCTCTTTTTTGGAAATTCTTCTCAAAAAATAATCTTGGAATATAATCAGAGTTCAGTATACACATGGCATCATTCACTATTGTGGCAAAAATTGGAAATGTCTGACAACAGAACAGTTGTTTGTTACAACACTGCCACGTGGTTGGAAAGCTATGCATCCATTAAAAATGGTTATGGAGAATTTTAAATAACATATAGAAGTACTTATCCATAATGTTATGTGTAAAAGTAGCATGCACAGTGTATTAAATATTCTATAATGGCCTATAAAAGAAAAGAAAGACCAGGTAGAAATGAAGAGAAGAAAACACTTTAAAATCTACTGTGTGGCAGGATTGTGGTTGTCTTTTTTTAAAATTTATTTTTATTTTGTGGAAACTAGTCTTGCTCTGTTGCCCAGACTAGAATGCTATGGCATGGTCATGGCTCATTTGTACCCTGGAACTCCTGAGCTGAAAGGAGCCTGTTCCCTCAGTGTCCTAAGTAGCTAGGATTATAGATGTGCACCACCACATCTGGCTAATTTTTAAAAGTTTTTGTACAGATAAAGTCTCACTGTGTTGCCCAGGCTGGTGTCAAACTTATGGCCTTTGTCAGCCTTCCAACATCAGCCTTCCCACAGAGCTGTGATTACAGGAATGAGCACTGTGTCCAGCTTATGGTTGACTTTTTAAAACCTTTCCTATTCTTTATGTGTTTATGAAAATTTGTATGGAAATGCACTACTTTTATAATAATTCAGTTATTATGCTCTTCAGATGTCAACTATAAATTATATATGGCAGATGTGCAAAGCTAATTTTGAAAGCATTAGCTATAGATTAGAATTAGCTATCATTGAAATTTTACATTCCTTTATTCATCATATAATTTTAGTGTCTATGAATCTTTCATTTTTCTCCTTCCAGGCTTGCTTATTATGAAATCCGATATCAGTTTTACAAGCGAGATCAGCTAATGTGGAGTGTTGTTAGGCATTACAGTGAACAGGTAATTTCCTATCATAGTAGTAAGGAATATACTTCACAAAATATCAAGATGAGACATTTGTACATCATTGTGTAGTGTGTGGTAATATTTAGCTAATTTACCTCAGTTTGTGATCTTGTTACTTGATGTTTTTTTTGAATAATTAATTTCTACTTTTTTAGTTCTACCCATGTATATATGCCTTTTTATTTATTTATTTATTTAATTTTGTTTTTTGAGACAGAGTCTCATTACATTGCCCTTGGTAGAGTGCCTTGGTGTCACAGCTCACAGCAACCTCAAACTCTTGGGCTTAAACAATTCTCCTGCTTCAGCCTTCCAAGTACCTGGGACCACAGGTGCCTGCCACAACGCCTGGCTATTTTTTTTGTTGTTGCAGTTGTCGTTGTTTAGCTGGCCTGGCTGGGTTCGAACCCGCCACCCTTGGTGCATGTGGCCGGCACCATAACCACTGTGCTATGGGTGCTGAGGATATATATGCCTTTTTAAAATTTCCTCCAGTTCCTTTTTTCCTTTGTGATTATACTTTCACCATTGTGGGAAGAATAGTGATTTTAGAGTCATTACACTTGATTTCATCAGTGATTATAGTTTCTAGTATATCATAAGAGAAATTCTAAGCCATTTTCCTCCCTGTGCTTCAGTTAGTCTTAATTTCTATAGACAATTAAGTTTATGAACTCATCCTGGAAAAAGTGCTACATACCTATTGCTGAAGATTCCTGTGTTTTACTTTGAAGTCCTCCCCTTGGGTAGCTATGCACTGGTGCCAGAGCCTGGTCCATCCTTCAAAGCAATTTTGGGATTCCTTTCTCTGGAATGGCCATCAAATCTGTTGTTTTATTACCCTTGATGTCCTGAATGTCATCTAGATGTCTTCCTTTCAATATTTCCTATATCTTTGGGTAAAGAAAAAAGTCATTGGGGGCCCCACATCAGGTTCGGAGGAAGGAGAGTCCTCTAATACAGTTACTTGTTTATTGACTAGAAACGCCCTCACAGTCAGTGCTTTGGGAGCTGATGCCATGTAATGATGCAAGAACCCTGGGTTGCTGGCCAAGCTGCTCAGTTAAGATATTACTAATCATTTCTCTATTAATGTTTACTTGGCCTTCTGTGCTTCACACAGTCAGCCAACAATTTTGACACAATTGGGTGAATTTTTAATGTTTTCGTCAGTTCTGCTTGACTTCTCCTTATTAGTGACACTTTTCCCTCCTCTTAGAAAACACTTAATCTGTTTGTATACTGCTGTTTTCTTCATGGCATTCTCCCCGTAGACTTGGACTAAAATGTCCCCAATTTTACTTCTACTCTTGCCAAGGAATTTACAATGTTTGCTAGTTGCTCTAATTCAAGCTCTGACATTTTCACAATGGCACATAAAAACACACAACAGCAATAATGAATGGCACTCAGCAAGACACCACCACATCTTGACATGAACACAACTGTGAGACACTGATATACCGAGATTATGAAACTTTACTGATTTGTTTATACAGTGCTGCCAGTGTAAGCACCAGTGGCAAGTTCACAAACTTAAAACTATCAAACCTCATTTGCATAGAGCCATTGTAGGCTGCTTGGGTACCATTGCTGTACCATGGAAGTGCAGAGCAACATTTTTCTTCCTTCCAATGTGAGAATATCTATTCTTCTATAATGTGTATAGACATTATGGTTATAATGTATTCAAATAAGGATATATTTTTCCTTATTTTTTGTTTTAATTAGTGATTATTCTCCATCTAGTTTAACAGCAATGGTCATGAGAAGGTGATAAAGCAACTAACAACTTTTGAATTATGGGTTCATTTAATTTGAATACTCCTCTGTACATAGTTTGTATAACCTCCAATTTTATATGTGAGAAGACTGAGGCTCATAGATACTAAGTGACTTGACTAAGGTAACTTAACTGCCAAATGGCAGACTGTGCCTCAAACCAAATTCTTTCTAATTTGAAAACTCCTCCAAAAGTGTTAGCAAAATTCCTGGTTAATGCTAAATGATTATCAGTTAATGGACATGGTGGTAGTAATGCCACATAGCTTTTCATTAACACAAACTTAAATTTAACTAGTAAACCCCTTTTTAAATATTTCATCATGATATTATTTCTTACCAAAGGTATAAATTACTTAATTTAATTACTTTTTCTTTTTTAGTTCTTGAAACAGATGTATGTCCTTGTATTGGGGTTAGATGTGCTTGGAAACCCATTTGGATTAATTAGAGGTCTGTCTGAAGGAGTTGAAGCTTTATTTTATGAACCCTTCCAGGTATTTATCTTGCATTTATTTTTAAGGATATGTATAGAAAAATGCACGTTCTATCTTTTAATGACAGATAATAATTTGTCTTTTAAATGTATTTTGGTACTGAAGTTGAATGTTGAAATACCAAAAATATATCAGTTTTATATTTTTATTTCAAAACGTGTGATAACATTGAAATATTGTTTAGAATTGAGTATTTCCAGTATCTGGGAAATAAAACATGCCCACATTTTCCAAGATTTAATGTAATTGTAAACATTCTGAGTGCTAGGTAAATTAAGACTATGTCAAGGTTTTTTCACCACCGTGCAAAGGATTAATGGGGCATTAAAAGAAAATTCAGTCTCATATTCAAGCTTTTATCTAACCTGTCTCCCTCCATTTAAGGGATCTACGAGTTCAGTGTATGAGGGTTTCAGAACAATAAAGCAGAGAGAATAAATGGGAGAACAAGAAATAAAAAAATTTATTGGCTCTAGCCTTATTATTAGTGCAGCTTGCTTAACAAGTCTGGTGAAACTTTGTACTGGGAGGCCAACTTCAAGTTGTGATTAAAATCCATGATTTATACTTAATCTAATTTTTATTTATTTATTTGTTTATTGAATCATAGGTTTGTATAATAATTCAATCATGGGGTACAGTGTGCGGGTTTCACATACAATCTGAGATATTTTCATCAACCTGATTGACATAACTTCATGAGATTTTCTCATTTACTATGTGAAAACATTTTACCTAATTTTTGACATAGAGATTTTGCTAAGATTACATAGGCTGAAAGTATGTTCAGATGCAAAAAGTGTTCTATCAGTATTTGGAGTAGATGGTGAAAATTGTTTCATCACAATGTTTATGGATATTTGCAGATTATGTACCTTTATGGAAACCCTGGAATATTAGATTAAAAGTTTTAAACTTATTTCAATTTTAAATAGTAACTTTTTTGTTTTTTTTGACCAGGGTGCTGTTCAAGGCCCTGAAGAATTTGCTGAGGGGTTAGTGATTGGAGTAAGAAGTCTTTTTGGACACACAGTAGGTATGAATCATATGTTTGTGTATTTGTATATATTTTTATTGTGTGACAAAATGCTTCATTATGGAAAAATGATTATATTTAATAAAAAAGCAATTACTTTCCTAATAATACCTTTTAAAAGGCATGTTTTCTTGTTTTAAATGGAAAATAAGTTAACAGTGGCCTTCTCGTTTTTATATGTCTTTGTGGTGGTAAGCCAAGGTACCTTAAATAGTTTTATTCTTCATAGATGGGAGAAATTAATTATTGTATTTTTGTATATAAGACAGATTTTTATTTTTATTTTTTGTTAATTTTTATTAAATCATAACTTTGTACATTGATGCATTTATGGGGTTCAGGGTATTGCTTCGATATACAATGTGAAATGCTTACGTTAAACTAAGTAACACATCCATCACAATTATACTCATTTCTTAATAGTTTTGAAATGTACCATTGCATCATGTACAATAGGTAAGCCCCCCCCCCCAAATACTCTCCCTCCTCCCATATCCCTCCTTCTCTCTCCTTTCTCTCCTCTTCCCTTCTACTTTCTGGACTATAGCTATGTTTTGCCGTTCATATGAGTTTGTAGGTGATTATATATTGATTTGATAGTAATATTGAGTGCATTGGATAATTTTTTCCCCATTCTTGAGATACTTTACTAAGAAGAATATGTTCAGCTCCATCCAGGTAAACATAAAAGATGTGAAGTCTCCATCTTTTTTATGGCTGCATAGTATTCCACGGTGTACATATACCATGATTTGTTAATCCATTCATGGGTTGATAGGCACGTGGGCTGTTTCCATGTCTTAGCTATTATGAATTGGGCTGCAATAACCCATTCTGGTACAAATGTCTTTTTGTAAAATAATTTTTAATCATCTGGGTATATACCTCGTAGAGGGATTGTAGGATCGGACAGTGGGTCTACTTTTAGTTCCTTTAGTGTTCTTCAAACTTCTTTCCAAAAAGGTCGTATTAGCTTGCATTCCCACCAGCAGAGTAGAAGCATTCCCTTCTCTCCACATCCTCACCAACATCTGTAGTTTTGGGATTTTCTGATGTGGGCTAATCTTACTGGAGTTAGATGATATCTCAAAGTGGTTTTGATTTGCATTTCTCTGATGATTAAGGATGATGAGCATTTTTTCATGTGTTTGTAGGCAATGTACCTGTCTTCATCAGAGAAGTTTCTGTTCAAGTCTCTTGCCCACATAGAAATGGGGTTATTTATTCTTTTCTTATTGATTAGTTTGAGTTCTCTTTAGATTCTAGTTATCAGACCTTTGTCAGAAGCCTAACCTGCAAAAATCGTCTCTCATTCTGAAAGTTGTCTTTTTGCTTTACTTACAGTGCTCTTGGCTGTGCAAAAGCTTTTTAGTTTAATCAGATCCCAGGAATGTATTTTTGGTGTTGCTTCAATTGCCTGGGTCGGGGGGGTCCTTCCTCATAAAATATTCTCCCAAGCCAATTTCTTCAAGTGTTTTCCTGCACTCACTACTAGAATTTTTATACTTTCATGTCTTAAGTTTAAATCTTTTATCCAGTGAGAATCAATTTTTGTTAATGGTGATAGGTGGGCATCCAGTTTCACTCTTCTACAGGTTGCCAGCCAGTTCACCCAGTACCATTTGTTAAATAGGGAATCTTTTCCCTGCTGAATATTTTTGATAGGCTTGTTGAAGATCAAATGACATAAGTATCTGGGTCCATCTCTTGGTTCTCTATTCTGTTCCATACATCTATCTCTCTGTTTTTGTGCCAGTACCATGCTGTTTTGATCACTATAGATTGATAGTATAGGCTGAAGTCTGATAACATGAAACCTCCTGATTTGTTCTTATTTCTGAGTAATGTCTTGGCTATTTGAGTTTTTTTATGATTCCATATAAAACAAAGTATTTTTTCGAGATCTTTAAAGTATGACAGTAGAGCTTTAATAAGGATTGCATTAAAATTGTAGATTGCTTTGGGTAGTGTGGACATTTTAAC
>CAUYON010077503.1:0-99298 GCA_963573935.1 Arctocebus calabarensis | reverse complement strand
ATGTCTTCATACAATAACTAAGAAAATGCCATGAAGGGTATGTTAAACAGTTTGATGAAAACATTTCAGATTGTATATGAAACCAGCACATTGTACCCCTTGATTGCACTAATGTATGCAGCTATGATTTAATAATAATAATAAAAAAATGTTTGGTACTTTTAGACTTAAAAACAAATCAATACGTTTGTCCAAAAGGAAAGTAGTTACCAACCTCTGGCTATTGTGAGGAAGTGGGAAGTCTGTTTTACAAGCAAGAAGTTGGAGAGAAGAGAAAGGTTAATGGAGTTAGGGAGTGGCTTGGCCGGCACCAAAACTATAGTTTTGCTGTCCAGGGTCACAGACCCCTGTGGACAGACCACCCTGGCTTAGTGCCCAAGCATGGGGCCACCAGCAGGCAAGGGCCTCAAACCAAGATTGTACCAGAGGGAAGGTGGAGAATCATCTCAGTTCCTTTTCACTTACAAAGGAAAAAGTCAGGAGCAATTTTCTTTTTGTCCAGGTGTTTTGAATCTGATATGTCCCCCTTGAGACGCTCTGAATGTGGCCCAACCTTTAGATGTTTTGACAAGTGTATGATCAACGCGGAACAAGCCTTGTGTGCACTTTCAACAAGTCTATTTTTCAAAGGCAAAAACTGGTGAATAGTGAAAGGACAGCTCCTCTGTGAGAGGAAATTCCTACCGTTTAGGACTTTTTCAACATTTCTCTGAAATAGAGTTTTATAGAACCCAGGACCGTGATATGAGAGTGGATTTCTGGGGATGGTGGGTTCACTGAGTTTGGGCCCTAGCCTTTCAAAGGAAGGGAATCAAACGTCTCCTTTGGAACAGCATCCTGATGACAAGTTTAAACCCCAAAAGCAATCCCAAAGGGCAGTGTGGATTTTCAGGGACACTCGAACTTGTTCTTCATGAGTGACTTTACCATTATTGTGTGGTATTTTTTTTCTTTTTTGTAAATTGCAGGTTAATGTAAGGGTATAAACAACCAAGTCACACTATTTGAATTTGTTGGGTAGAGTCCCTTTTGTAGTTATGTCCTGCACCCAGAAGGTGTGCTGTAGACCTGTACATTGTGCCCATTTAGTTGGAGCGCCCCAACCCCCACCCTCCTCCCTGTTCCTGTCCCCCTCCCCCCAGTTTGAATTGAAATGAGTTTTTCTCCTATATGGGCATGAAATAGGATCATCTACTGGCTTCATATTAATATTCAGTACATTGGGTATTTGCTTCTTCATTCTCGTGATGCTTTACTAAGAAGAAAGTGTTTCAACTCCATCCAGGTTAATACAAAAGATGTGACGTCTCCATCTTTTTATGTCTGAATGGTATTCCATGGTGTACATGTACCACAGTTTGTTAATACATTCCTGGGTTGATGGACACTTAGGTTGTTTCCAAATCTTGGCGATAGTAAATTGAGCTGTGCTAAACAATCTAGTGCAAATGTCCTATGATAAAACAACTTTTTTTCTTTGGGGTACATGCCTAGTAATGGGATTGTGGGGTCAAAGGAGAGGTCTAATTTGAGTTCTTTAAGGATTCTCCATACTTCGTTCCAAAGAGGCTATATTAGATTGCAGTTCCACCAACAAAGTGTTCCCTTCTCTCCACATCCACTCCAGCGTCTGCAACTTTGGCACTTTGTGATATAGGCTAATCTTATGGGGGTTAGATGATATCTCAGGGTGGTTTTGATTTGCATTTCTCTGATGATCAGGGACGAGAGCATTTCATCATATGTTTGTATGTTATTGTGGTGGTATTTTAACAGATCAGCGTCATGGAATCAGAGATCATCCTGCAGAGTGTTGCAGTGTCTGGAGTGATCATGGATGCCACCTTCAGATGGACACATGTTGAAACCCAGCGTCTTGGAGGTCAGCTCGGGCAACTGTACGATGCTGTATGGCATTCATAGACCAAGTGGCTTAAAGGATGGAATTTATTCTCCAGGTTCTATTGAAGGGTCTCTCCTGGCTTGCGGGTTGGCTACCTTCCCAACGTGTTCCCATATAGTAGAGAGAAAGCAATGAAGCCTCTCCTGATAAAAGCATCAATCCCATCTTGAGGGCTCCACGCTCCTGACCCCGTGTAAGCCTGCTCACCTCCCAAAGGCCCTGTCTCCCAGTATCGTCACGTGGAGAGTTCAGGCTCCAACATAAGAACTGAATGAGGCTAAGGGCAGGAGCCAAACATTCACTCCATAACACCCAGCACTACGACTCACCAGCTGGGGCCTTGGGAAGGCCACAGAACTTTCCCGAGCCTCAATTTTGTCACCTGAAAAACTGAGAGACTTCTTGGGTAGTGATCAAGTTAAATGAACTAAAGTGTATAAAATTCTCAATGCAGTACACGTAGGAGGTGCCTTATAGCTGTGGCAAGTATGCTTTTGGCAGCAGCACACTTTCCTTCATGGAGAGAAACAATCCAAACAGGGGCTCAGAGCAGAATCGCTCCTGGAAGGCCGCCTTCCACCTGGATCTCACTGAGCTGTGGATCACACACCAGGAGCCAGGACTTCGGTGGGCACCGTTCACTTGGGACAGCTGCACTGCCCCTGCTGGGTGGGAGCAGGAGCTGGGTGGCATTTTATAAATATATTTATATTTAAATATATTTTAAATATATTTATTTATATAAATATATAAAACACACATAGCTGCAGGTGAAGGTGCTGTGGCATCTAAGGTAAGCCTGGAATCCTCAGCCCCATCCATACCCTCTGGAGAATTCCCTTTGCATCTGTACCAGCTCCTCACCCCCGCCCCCGCTCTGTAGTCTCTCGTCACCCCCTCTCCATGCCCAGCTAAGCATCATTCACAAGTCCCCCTTTAACAGAACCTGTGTATAAACTGCCCCTCTCATAAAACCAAAAGAATCTACTTTCATATTCAAGGGTAAAAATTTGGAACAATACTGTGTGTGTGTGTTTATATGCACACACCATGGATCTCAGTTTAGACAAATTTACTGGATTTAGGAGTCTTATTTTCTCTTGAGGAGTTGTACAGTGGGATAAAATGCATATTATTCATAACTTTTGGATTCATTTGTAGCATTTCTATGCTGCCAAATGCATAATTTTGACACACAGTTCCCACTAAACCTATAAGCAAAAGGATTTATTTTATCATTTCATTTTTATTCATTGCTTTTCCTCTTCTTTCAGTGTTTCCCTACTAGGACTGTGTCATAGGCAAAATTTCACTTGTGATTAGATGTGGGATTACAGTGGTAGGTGCTGGGAATCTGGGTACAGGTCTCTGATCAGGTGTAACTTGGGAACTGCAAGCCATGGGGATGTTTCCAGCCAAGACAGATGAAACCTTAGCTTTCAGAAAGTCACAGCTCTGATTAAATTCTAATGCCAGGGTATTAGGTCTTTCCTTTTAATTTTTGTATTTTCCCCCAATAGTTTGGCCAAATGTATTTTCCTTTAATCTGACTATCCTAAAACTCATAAAAAGTTCCATTATGAATTACAGTTTCCAGAAACATAGGAAAAGATGTTCACTCACACACATAATGAAACAATTTGCATTGACAGCAAAAATATACCATTTTTCCCCAATTGGAAGACAGCAAAGATCAACCATTTTGATACTACACTGTATTAGCAAACGTGAACAAACATTTTGATGGGAGAGTATATTGAAGAGCTGTTGGCAATGGCCACCAAAATGTAAAATGCTCATGATCCCCAATTCAGTAATTCCACTCCAGGATTTTACCCCAGAGCTATGGTACCCACATCACTGTGCCCAGAGAAAAATTCCACACCTGTGTGGCCTGGACTCACTTTAAATTGTCACCTCAACTCTCAAGTAGGCACCCCCACGTGGATCAGCAATTCTGTCACTCTTCCCTAGCCTGATGGCATCCACTCTCCTGGGTGAACTCTTCATACCAGCCCTAACTTCTTAAGCTCCCCCAGCTTCTCCCAACTGGAAAACCTTCCTCAGCCTTCATTGAGAAAGATATGCAGATACGACCTCATTTTCCCAATTTAAAAGTTGTGAAGGGACTATCTAGGGAGGGAAGAGAGCACAGGATTTGGCACCCCCGGAGTAATGAGTTTAAAGGTCGCCTATATATGTATGTCACTTGGGTCGAGTCATGTAGACTGTCTGAAATGCAATTTCTTCATCTAAATTCCCAAGATCTTGGCCATGGCCATGGCCGTGAAAGAAAGAAAAGAATCAAGAAGGATTCTTTGGGTTTTTGACCTAGGAAACTGCACAAATGGTATCAGTAATTGAGATGGCAAAGGGTTAGATCTGTGGTTCTCAAAGCCTGGCCCTCGGGCCAGCAGTGTGAGCACCGTTTAGCCCCATCCCAGAACTCCGAGTCAGAAACTTGAGTGGATCCCAGAATCTGCTTCAATAAGCTTCCCATTTCTTCCATTTCTAATGCATGATAACATTGAGGACCAATGATTCAGAAGATGAATCAGAGGTGAAACAATTTTAGGCATTTCAGGCAGAAAAGGATTTAAGGTAGAAGGTTCTTATAAAACCCTTGGAAGGGGGGAGGGATGCAGGTCACAAGATGGTATCTGTCTCATCTTGGTTCGCTCCAGCTTTCAGGGAGGGAGGAAGCTACAGGAAGTTCTGGAAACCTCTTGTGGTAAAGCTTCAGAGATGGATGATTCAGAGAAAAATGCTGGAGGGCACTGCAAAACCTCTCATTTGCCGTAAGTCCAGGAGGAACAATTATTTGGTTTCTGCTTCTCTTCTTCCCTCCAAAACTCATACAAATGCTTCTTATCGGTGGAAACCCATAGGCAGGAGCTCAGGGAAATGTAAATGGCAGATCCCCATGCCTAAGACAGGGGTGAAGAATGAAAGGGAAGAACAGTGCAGAGTTGCCAACAGACCTCCTAGCACAGTCAGGACAAAAAGCAAGAATTACAGCTAAGGTTCAGATGATGCATTCCAGTAGAGGCTGATATCTAAGACAGAAACTCAGGAGCAAGGTCTGGGTTGAAGATCTAAATGCAAGTCTCCAGTATACTCAAATAGATAGTGTTTAAAGCCTGGGAGCCCCAAGATAAACATTGTCAGAGAGTGTGCTGAACCCTGGTTGACCAGAGGAGAGGCCAATTATCAAGGACTCAGAGAAGACATCACCCAACAGAGTACTCCGTGCACCTTCTGGAAGCACTCTGGTGGGAGTCTTTGCAGAAGAGGAGGGGTCTGACCCAGAAGCCACTGGGAGGTCTGGTGAGATAGAAAATGGACCCTTTGGTTAGCAAGATGGTGCCCCGCTGGTGAGGTCAAGCAGGGCCACTTTGAAAGGCATGCTGGGGACGAAACTGTTTGGAATTGGTTAAAGGGAAAGAGTGTAGAGGAAGAGAAAGGGGAGACAGAGAATTGACAGCCGTGCAAGGACATTTACTATGAAAGGGGACAGAGGAATGGGCCACTGCCAAGGTCTTGCTTAGTTAGAAGAAGCAAGTTTATGGAAGCTAGTAGGCCACACTCAAACCAGTTTACCCCTGAGGCTGACTGTTGGCAAGTCCTGGGCTCACTTCCCTCCCCCCAGACAGAACTCCCACTGTTTTTCAAGTTGTTCCTTTCTCTGGGTTTGTTTTCTCATAGTTACTGGAAAGAAACTAAATTCCCTAGTTCCTCCTCAAAGCTTCTTTTCAGAAGGTGACTTTTCTTATTGGAAAAGAGATGTTATTAGACAGAAGCAGGGGTGAGGCCCCAGGCTGGTCTTTGTATCTTCAAAAGCAAAAGCCTTCTGCTAGCCCCTCCCAGAAGCACTTTCACAGGAGGGGAACTTTCAAAGAGATAACAGGGAAGAGAAAGACTGACACCTCTTTCCTTTGATTGTTCCAGGTTAATAAACGAGTATTTGTGTAAAGGGATCGACTCCAGTGGCGACACAAATCTGAGCCAGCCCAAAAAGATAACTCCAAAAATGATCACAGCAAGTCAACACCACCTGGGATGGGGTAGTGAGCAGCCTGTCACTTGCTATCTTCCCTAAGGACATGTGATGACATTTCCTACCAGGGCTCAGACCACAGATTGGCCATTAGCTCTGAATTCAGCCTGTGTGAATGTGAGATGCATTTGATTTAGTCAACCCAAGACAGGTTGAAAGGCAGCAGTGTGTTCCACAAAGGTGTTAAAATGGGCTCCTCATCAACTGGGTTTGACTGAGTTTACCCCTTTGTAACCTGATACTTAGAATCCTAATCACACGTGCTACCCAATCAGTATTCTCACAAAGCTAATAAACTGGAAAAGGATGATTCGATTGGAATTTCACCCTATAATAAACATTTTTTCTCTTATTTGCTCTCTTCATTATTTTAATTAGAAAAATAACAAACGGACACTGTAGAACAAAAGTGAGGAATTGCCTCTCAACAACGTGGTGGACACAGCAATGCACCATCCAAGTTCTCATTAAGAAAAAGTCTTGTTGCTCCAGCTGCTGGGGGTGCATTAGCCCTGGCTTCTGAGAGCTGCTGGATCAAGAGCATGCCCTTCCAGGGCAGCGCCTGTGGCTCAGTGGGCAGGGCGCCAGCCCCATATACCGAAGGTGGCAGGTTCAAACCTGGCCCCTGCCAAACTGCAACAAAAATATAGCCAGGCATTGTGGTGGGTGCCTGTATTCCCAGCTACTCGGGAGGCTGAGGCAAGGGAATCATAAGCCCAGGAATTGGAGGTTGCTATGAGCTGTGATGCCACAGCACTCTACCATGGGCGATAAAGTGAAACTCTGTCTCTACATAAATAAATAAAGAAATATAAATAAATAAAGCATGCCCTTCCCAGGGGAGCCCATATCCAGCCACTCATCAGGGATGCCTGGTCATTTCTTCCCAGTAGGGGACAATTCAGATGGGTCATGCACCACAGCTCCCCAGGGGCTTGGCAAGGCTACATGCTCATTTTGTTCCTTCCCCTGCTTTCATTCTTCTCACAAGTGTTGGTCCCCATAAAAACTCCCACCTCAGCATCTACTTCCAGAGAAGCCAACCTGGGATACTCGGTACTGGGAGTGGCCCGGGAAAGCAGGCAATAGGATGGAGTTTCAGAGGAGGATCGTTGGTGGCTGGCTGCCAGTGAAGAACACATCACTGGTGGTGGCTGAACCACATGTGGTGTCTGGCACAAGGTAGCAATTCAGTTGTCCAAACTCTCACCTTTGATGACTGGGATGGCAGGGCAGTGGGAGGGAATATATTACCAGTGCAATTTACCAGCAGTGTGTATTGGGGTGGGGGTAAAGACACCTGTAATTGCACCTAAAAGGACAATGGATGGAAAAGGACCATGGATTCTCTAGGAAAAGTTCACAAAGAGCTGACCTTAGAAAGGCAAGTGTGACAGCTGGAGGACCGCCCTGATGTCTAACAAAGGGGCTTTCATCTCTTGCAGCAAAAGGATAGAGGAAGTTGAGGCCCAGACTCAGGACTTCATAGCAAGAACCAAAAAGCTCCCAAGAAGTTCAATCCGTAGTTCAAGGCTAGAGTCCTGCATGAGGAAAACTGGGGCACATGTTTTTGAAATGAGGATATCTAGGCAAATGCCTCTGGATTTTTGAATTCCCAGACCCCTCTGAACTGTGTGAACGTGGAGAAAAGTCCTTCATCTCCCTGTTTAGGTGTAAGGCTCAGGGCAGAAGCTGTTTCCCCATAAGACAACACATACCATCCTCCTAGGGACCTTTGCCCCTCCTCTTTGGACATTAGTTTATAAGTAGGGTAAATGGACAGCATAACTCACCTGTGGGCCTGCTGGGCCTGATAGAGCCGGAAAGACACAGCATCTCGGAAGGGCATAAGCCTTTCTGGATCACTGGAGTCAGAGCACAAGACTGGAGCAGTCAGAGTTCATTGATTTGGGAGCTCTCTTCCAAGATACATGCTGCCCAGGACCCCAGGAAATGATGCAAACTTGCCACTAGGATGGAACCTAGAAACACAGAGCAGGGATGGTTGACACTAAGTGAAGTGTCAGCACTGCATGGGAGGTGCTGGAGAAAGGAATTAAAAGGCTCTGCAAAGTAGTCTTGGTGGCGTGAATATATCACGTACAGCCAGGAGATACAACAGATGTTCTTGTGTTCGACAGATGCTTTAAGAAAGACGTGAAGAAGACACCACCTTCTAAGGCCAGAGGTCAGGCACCCCAGCATCACTCAGAGAGGTGGCTCTCCTCTGTATGCTGGGGCTGGTGGAAGGAAGGGCAGTTACAGAACTTGGCTCACTGACGGGGACTGGGACGATATGGGCTCTGTTGTAATGAACCACCGGAAGCCGGGCAGACACAATTATCCCAGGGTAGGAATGCCATCCTAGGAGGCTCAGCTCTCAGAGGACTCCGAGCATGGAGACAGTTAATAGATCATGGACTGTAGCTCCTCTTTACTAAACTTCCTCCTCTAAGTTTCCCACAGAGCGGTAGTACGCTCACCGGAACCCTGGAAAAGCTGCTCCCTAAACATATATGAATCTCCGTGCTGTGAATATCAAAGCGTGGATGCCGAGAAACCCACCTGCTCCCTATGCAATGAAGGGCTGGCTGCTGCAGCTGTGGAGGCCACTGCCAGTGGACAGCTTCCAGCTGTCAGCCCCATCAGGGCTCGCCTCAGCTGCAGAGAGTGACCTCACCCAAGCTCACCCTCCCTGGGGCTATCCATACCCAGTGAACTATTTTAGGGCCGGGGGAGGGGCCAAAAGATCCATGCGTTTCCATAGAATAAGGGTAAATTCTGGTGGGCCAAATATACTCGAGTTCCTTGCATTACTGGCCAAGCCTCTGTTAGGTTCTCCCTTAGGCCAGCCCTGTTTTCTGTCACTGTGGCTGATACAGAAATGAGCTGCCACTGCTCCGTTCCAGGAACCATGTGCGCCCAGCACAGGACGTGCAGTCAGCAGATACCCTCCAGGTCTGTTTTGGAAGCAGGGAGCCACCTAACCAGAGGTCACTCCCTTCCTGGGGGGCAGCCTGTATCCAGTGGCTGAGCAAGGCAGGGCTACACAGGCCGTTTCAGCCCCCTTTGAGACACTAGGCTGAACAGGGCTTTATTGGGCCCACCCTGCAGTTCAGCTTCTCCTGCCCACTGCTGCTTCCTGCCCCCTCTTCCACAGGCATTGAGCCCCACAAACCTCTCGGTGTCTGCCTTCAGAGAACCCAATGTGCAACAAAGGGAAGAAAGAAAATAAGTGGGAAATCACAAGCCCCGTTATAAATACAGAGTATGTCACAAAGGCAAGAGAGCTCTGTCATAATATATGAAATCAGCCAAACTAAATTATAAACTGTTAAGTCACCCTTCTGGTTTATTCAATGGCAGTGCTGAAATCTCAAGTTTTTCATCAGAATAAAATGTAAGAGCCTGCCAGTACCATATCTACATGATCTGTAGCTGACAAACATTTTAAGAATGCTGCATTTATGTCATCCACACAATATTTGGTAGTATATACCACCAGGCCTCTTGTGCTGGATATTGGTTATCTCTTACTACATAATATATTACCACAAATTTAGCAGCTTCAAACAACATACGCTTACTATCTCATTGTTTCTGAGGGCCAGAAATCTGTGCATGGTTGAGGTGGATTTTTTTTCCTTAGAGTCTCTCACAAGGCTGCAATCCAGGTGTTGGCCTAGACTGGGGTCTTATCTGAATGTTCAACTGGGGAAGGATCCACCTCCAAGCTTCACTCAGTGGTCGGTTGTTGGCCTCAGTTCCTTATGGGATGCTGAACTGGAGCCTCAGTTTTCCAATTGCTATTGGCTGGAGGCCACCCACTTTTCCTGGCCATGAGGGCCTTTCCAACATGGTAGCTTTATCAAAGCACGCAAGCCAAGAAGACCTAAGTTACAAAATTTGTAACCTAATCATGGAGTTAACATCCCTTCGATGTCACTATTATGTATTCTGTTGATTAGAAACAAATTACTCAAGGGAAGAAGATTACACAGGCTGTGAATACCAGGAAACACACATTATCTTAGAGGCTTTCACCTTAGAGGCTTTCACCAAATATATACATATTTATGTTTGCAAAAGTGATATCATGCTGTTTTATAACCTTCTTCAACTTACCAAAATGCAAGTAGACCTATGTATCCATAAAAGTCATCTTTATACCATAGTTAATGACTGTATACTAGTCCACTGAAAGGCTGTCATCTGATTTATTTGTGAAGCCCTATTTCAAGGTATTAGTTTTTTTTTCAATTTTCATTTCTGTCAGTGATGCTGTTATGAATATCCCTATATCTAAACATTATATATATTTATATATTTCCCTTAGAAAACTTCCTAGAATTGTTGGGCTCAAGGGAAAGTTTTTTTTTAAAAAAAAGACTTTACTTTATGAAATGTTTTTAATTAGTTTCCACACAAAGAACTAATCAGATTAGCGAGAGGCCTCCTTTCCTCTCAATAGTAAATTATACTTCTCTCAGGATAAGTCAGTTAGACAGGAGGAGCAAACCTTCTTCTGGTGGGTATTAATGAGTCTGTTCTCACTGACTATTAATTCGCCCTTCAAAACAGGTCCGCCACATAACAAGCCTTCCATATTGCCAAATCGCTCTCCAGAGAAATTGTTCCAATTTACTCTCCTGTGAATAGTGTCTGGAATTTATCCCCATTTGCTTCAGATCTGTTATAGGAGAAGGTGCTAACCTATCTTCAATGAAGTACACATGGGCTTCATACCCATCCATTTCCTAGATACCTCGGGAGCCATGCAGGGATCATCAGGGGACTTCAAAAAGTTTGGAGAAAATAGGATTAAAGGATAAAAACAAAAAATATAAACTGTATTTCTCAATATAATCTCCACCAAAGTCAAGACACTTTTGCGAGCAATGACACCAGCCATTGAATATATTCCTAAGAACTAAGTATCCTGGGCATTTAACCATGTCAATGCAGTCTTCGTTACATTATTAACTAAAGAAAAAAGGGTGCCCTTTACAGACTTTTTTAATATTAGGAAACAAAAATAAGTCAGAAGGAGTCATAGCAGGACTGCAGAGTGAATGCCTAATGATTTACCATCAAAACTCTCACAAAACTGCCTTGGTTTGAGGAGGGGAATGAGTAAGAGCATTGTTATGGTGGAGAGGGACGCGCTGCTGAAGCTTTGCATGGTGTTTTTCTGCTAAAGCTTTAGCTAATTTTCTCCAAACACGCTCCTAATAAGCAGATGCTATCATTCTTTGGCCCTCTGAAAAGTCAACAAGCAAAATGCCTTGAGCAACCCCCCAAACTGTTGTCATGACCTTTGCTCTTGACCAGTCTGCTTTTGTTTGACTGGGCAACTTAGACCACTCGCTACCCATTCTTTTGATTGTGTTTTGTCTTCAGGATTGTACTGATAAAGCTATGTTTCCTCTCCTGTGGAAATTCTTTGAAGAAATCCCTCAGGATCTTCATCCCACTTGTTTAAAATTTCCCTTGAAACCTCTGCTTTTGTCTTCTGCTGGTACAGGTACAGCAGTTTTGGCATACATCAAGTGGAAAGTTTGCTTACCTTTAATTTTTCAGTTATAATTGTGTAATCTGAACCAACCGAGGTGTCCATAGTGTTGGTTATTGTTTCTAACAATAGATTATCTTCAATCAGGGCACAAACTGGATGGATTATTTCCTCAAATCTTCATGGGGATGGTCTGCCACCGTGGACTCCATCTTCAAGATCATCTTGTCCCTTCTTAAAATGAGTTATCCACTTGTAAACTGCTGTTTCCTTTGGGGCATTTTTTTCCATAGTCTCTTTGAAAAGCATCAGTGGTGTCACCATTTTGCCAGGCAAGCATCACCATAAACCTTCTGGTTGTTCTTGCTTCAATTTTAGCAGAATTCATACTGTTCTGACTGGAGATCTTTTCAAATCGATGTCCTATCCTTTTTAGTGCCTCAAACTAGATCCTGTTTAGATATATTCTAGCAAGTCAGTTTGAGTTTATTTTGGTGCAAAAGAAAATTTGAAATCCTTGCGTACTTTTGTTCATAATACGCTTTTCCCACGAACTTTTTAAAGACCTCTCATATGTCAATCAGATTAGATGGAAGAGAATGGGAAGTGGGGAAGCCTGTTAAGAACTGGAATGTCCATAGCCCACTGAGAACATTTCTAACTACTTTGCTGGCCCAAGAAAATATTTTTGTGACTCAGATTAAACTTGGACTAAGAGATTATGATCCATGATTCATAGTTGAAAGATAGTTGATAAAAAAAAAATAAAGAAAAAATTATGACTTCTGATTGTGGGGAAATAAAGCATTTCCTAAGTAAAGTCAATTGCCTCATACACGTGATCTGAAAGTAGTGAGTCTTTACTGAAAAGTCCTACAAAATAGGCCATTATGAACTCCAAGATGGACAAAGAGCACAAAAATGAATGAGCTTTCTCTTCTTGGGAAGCAAAACTAGGAGTTACCAACAGCATAAACAAATGAAAAAATGATGACAGCTTCTTGGTACAGTGTTACTTTCTCCTTACATGCTACTGAACAGAGCTCTCTCCCTTTTGGAACCTGGGAGTAATGAGAGTTGCATTTATAAACACGCCCACACTTCCCAAGAATCTCAGTAGCTTCAACTTCATATCCCTGGAGAACTAACTATAGGAATCCATTAAGTTAATGAGGGGTTGGGTGCAGCTTTATCTGTGCAACATGTGACAAGTGTCACCCCATTATTGAATCAGGGATCTTTTGCAAAGACTCTGGGGAAAAGCTATGGCTTCTGTTTCTTAACTACCAGAGTTCTGGTCACAATGATAGGCACATAAGGAGAAGATGTTTAATAACTACCCAATACTTGGTACTTGAGCTTTGAGAATACATATGTTGTCTTAATATCACCCTCCTTCTCCTCCCCTAAGGAAGCAGATTTGTTATTTTATATACATTCCTCTTTGGGGGAGCAGTAGTGGTATTAAGAGACAGACTCTTTGTCTAGTTATGTACTGTAGAAGATAACTGGGCAGAGAAGAGCCAATTTATATTTTTTAAATTTTAAATTTAAACAGCTGGAAATGCACATGAACTCTGGTGATGAAGTCGGAGACAGTGCAAGATATCAACCTATTATTAATTTTCATTGATTGTACAAGTTGTCAATCTATTACTGATTTTCATTACTGATTTTTGGGAGAACTGCTCAAATATAATTTCTTCACTAAGGCTAGCAGCATTAATGAAAGAACCCCTCTGCAGAAATTGCCTAGAATTTACAATCAATTTTTTGATGATCCATGTGCCTCTCTCCTTGATTTGTTTGCCTTTAATACTGATTTCCACAGACAATATGACCACTTTCATCTCGATTCTAGTTACATGATGATTGAAACTGGCTTCCATGAGTCAGGTTAGTCCATAAGCCAAATGCAAGCTTCTTGCCATCCAGCCACCCCCAATTTCCATTCTCATTTGCCCAATTTTTCTTTTCACTCTTTCCTGGCCCAGGGTTTACCTAGCACAAGTTTTACCCGGCAGGTAGGCTGCAGTAGTGCCCCTAGTCTAGCACAGTGCCACCTGGTGGTTCATCTCAGCTGTTACAACAGGATGACAAAGCAGAGAAAAGCCTATCCAATCATGGAAAATGAAGACAGCCAGCTCGGTGCTACAGCTCAAGCGGCTAAGGCGTCAGCCTCATACACCAGAGCTGGTGGGTTCAAATCCAGCCCGGGTCTGCCAAACAACAATGAAAACCACAACCAAAAAATAGCTGGGCATTGTGGTTGGGTGCTGTAGTCCCAGCTACTTGGGAGGCTGAGGCAAGAGAATCACTTAAGCCCAGGAGTTAGAGGTTCCTGTGAACTGTGATGTCAAGGCACTCTACCCAGGGCAACAGCTTGAGGCTCTGTCTCAAACAAAAAAAAAAAATGAAGACAACCAAGATTAACCATATAAAAGAAAGCAAATGACTGAGAGAGGAAGAAAATATTATTTCTTTTATGGAACTTCCCATAGATTTACAAATCTGAAAACACGATAAAAATTAATTCTGCTGAGACTATTTACAAACATCAAAACTGTATTCCTAAGATGTTTGGAGAACACTTAGGGATCTAAAAATAGACCTGCCATTCAATCCTACAATTCCTCTACTAGGTATATATCCAGAAGACCAAAAATCACATTATAAAAAAGATGTTTATACCAGAATGTTTACTGCAGCCCAATTCATAATTGCTAAGTCATGGAAGAAGCTCAAGTGCCCATCAACCCATGAATGGATTAATAAATTGTGGTATAGGTACACCATGAAATATTATGCAGCCTTAAAAAAAGATGGAGACTTTACCTCTTTCATGTTTACATGGATGGAGCTGGAACATATTCTTCTTAGCAAAGTATCTCAAGAATGGAAGAAAAAGTATCCAATATACTCAGCCCTACTATGAAACCAAGTTATAGCTTTCACATGAAGGCTAAAACCCAATTATAGCCCAAGAATATGAGGGGAAAAAGGGATAGGCAGGGCAGGGGAGGGGGGAGGATGGGTAGAGGGAGGGTAATTGGTGGGACCACACCTATAGTGCATCTTACAAGGGTACATGTGAAATTTACCAAATGTAGAACACAAATGTCTTAACACAATAACTAAGAAAATGCCATGAAGGCTCTGTTAACCTATTTGATGAAAATATTTCAAATTGTATATAAACCCAGCACATTGTACCCCACGATTGCATTAATGTACATAGCTTTGATTTAATAATAATAATAATAACTGTACTCCTATCCATGTCTTTTCTCAAAATATCTTTTATACTGTGTTCACAGACAAGGATGAGTGTTGAGTGGTTAACCACCCACAATGGAAAAATCTCTCTTGACTGTCTTCTGAAAGCAAAACTGCCCAAATGTTTCTCTATTATCTAGTAAATAATGATGAATCATCAATATTATTGATACTTAAGAGTTTATCTGTTCAAATGGCTGCAGCAACCTGGGAACAACAATTCCTACCTCATACAAAGCATCTCACTCTGACAATGGCTAGCTGCCTACAGTATCCTGGATCCTGGCTGGTATTTTGCCATGTGAAGAATAAAAAAGAACAAAAAGCAGTTATCTTTTTTAGCAGTTATCTTATTTAGCTATGATCTGGAAGTGACCCTAAAAATGTTGGTTGGATGTGATTTTTTTATTACCTTCACTATTTTGAAAATGGGTGCTGATTAGTGATTTCTACCGTCATTATTTGTGGTCAAGTTCATCCTAAAAACTGAGAAAAAGAAGTTTTTCCTGCCAGCTTCATCTTTCCATTGATTTCCTCACCCAATGCATGCCCCTAATGGAGCTTGAAATGAATGCAGCTTTGCTTTTGTTTCCTTTCCTTGTTGGCACACCTCTGCCAGAGGCCAGCTGTGGTGTGAGCTGTGGGCACTTATCCTGCAGACACAAATCTGCTCCTCCCCGAGGCTGGCAAGCAGGAGGCAGAAAGCGGAGGAAAGGATGTGTTCTGTTTTGCTAAGCCTTGAACCACAAGAGAATATTATCTTTTGAAATGAGCTGCACTACAGAAAATAAAACCTTTATAAAGTGTACATGAGCCAGGAAGTTAGTGGTCCAGTTGGAAAGGTAGAATGGCAATGTTGGAAATATGGAAGCTTCTTATACCAGATGAAGTCCGTATAGCTTCAAAACTATGGAATAAATGCAGTACTACCAAACTTGTCCTCCTGGCCCATAGGGGGATTATTCACCCTGAGAAAAACAGAAAGAGAAGGACATTGGCTAAGAAAGTCCGCTCACGGCTCTGGCTACCTCTGGCTCTCCCTCCCTTCCCACCTCTCCCCGCACAACCACAAGCCTCAATCCACACCAGGAGCTCACCGTGGGGACTAGAGCCAGTGGGCCTCTCTCGTAAGATTTAAAGGTTGGCTGCAGATCTTATAGGGATTTAGAGGGGTAGAATAGCTCTCTGTGGAACTTTTCGTCTCTGAGACCAGCCTCCAACCCCCACCCAGCCTGTTCTTTTTGAAAGAAAATTCAAGGTTCAAGCAGGCATTCCTGATCTCTCTCCGATTCATGCCCTGCTCTACCAGGAAAATCACATGCCTTCCTCTGACTCCGTGTGTAAGTAGATGTTTACTGTGTCCAGGCCACCTCCCGTGATGGCAGATGGATGACATCACGGCTTCTTCCAGCACTGCTCAAGGAAATTCCCTAAACTGTTTTTGAACCCCAAGAGCCAGTCACTCAAAGCTATCTCATCATCTTCGTGAATTTCCAGACACCTGCAAAATGGGCTGCATTTTCTCCATTGCATCAAGACTCTCTCTTTTTTTTAGAGACAGAGTTTTACTTTATCGCCCTCGGTAGAGCGTGGTGATGTCACAGCTCACAGCAACCTCCAACTCCTGGGCTTAGGCAATTCTCCTGTCTCAGCCTCCCAAGTAGCTGGGAGTACAGGCGCCCGCCACAACGCCTGACTATTCTTTTGCTGCAGTTTGGCCAGGACTGGGTTTGAACCCACCACCCTTGGTATATGAGGCCAGCACCCTACCCACTGAGCCATAGGTGCCATCCTGCATCAAGATTTACTGGGGGTTCTGTTACTGCCCAAGGTAACAGGAGGTGACTAAATCATAGCTACCACTAATAACACGTCATCACAGAGGCAGATACACCACTACAATCATTAGAATTGTCAAAATCATTTCTCTATTGGTAAACACTCTAAGCTGGAGTTACGCATGGGATTCCATGCGTATACCCTAAAGAATATTTGTTGTTCTTGTTGTTTGAGACTGAGTCTTACTCTGTTGCCCAAGGCTAGAGTACCCTAGAGTCATAGCTCATAGCAATCTCAAACTCTTGGGCTCAAGTGATCTTCCTGCCTTAGCCTCCTGAGTAGCTGGGACTACAAGTGTCCGCCAAGACACTCGGGTAGTTTTTTTTTTCTTTCTATTTTTAGTAGAGACAGGGTCTCGAACTTGCTCAGGCTGGTGTTGAACTTGTGAACTCAAACTATCTACCATCCTCAGCCTCCCAGAGTGCTAGGATTACAGGGGTGAGCCACCAGTGCCTGGCTCCTAAAGGATATTTGTAAAACAAAAGCATTCAACCCTGCTGGGTCATATAGTCTTTCCAAACAAACATTAACGATAATAAATGTCAAGTAGTAATTATACCCTCTTGGAGTTTGAAAGAGTTTGAGACAATTTGAGTTTTACAAATCTGTGAGAAGGGATCCAGGGAAACTTAAATTACTCTCTGCTTTTTCAGCTCAATAAGTTTTCTCTTAGACAGAAAATAAAAAGTTATTCCAAAATATGTAGTGGTCTCTATGCTGCCTTCAAGGTGAGGATAATTCTTCTCAAAGAAAGCTGTACAGCTTAGAATGGCTGGAAGGCCTCACCAAGGACTGGGTTTGTGAAGATTTGGAAAGGAAGGCGCTCTTATCATTCTTGTGCTTGTCTGCCCACCCCCTCACCCCTATTTTAATGTATCCCCTGTATTGCTGCCTGCACAAAATCACTGGCAATGGAGTGTGAGCAATGGTGAGGCAGCCAGAGGACACAGCTCCCTCAGCCTGTGCTCCAGGGTGGGACTGGACAGCCATATGGGTGCTCCTTTCTGAATTGCCACCTTGCTCCAAAAGGGGGGGCTTTGCTGTGGTCCAGAGCAATCAACAGAGAGGTCAGGCTGGGTGATGGTGAGGTCCTATCAGGGGAAGAGCATGTAAGAGAGACGCCCTACCGCGTCTCACTGCCTCCAGCACCAGCAGGGGACATTCTGTAGACCTTGTTTTCGTCCATTGGAAATTGCAATACGATTATTAGGCAGATGCTTATGAGACATCAAAGAAAGGTTAGAAATTGTCTGCAAAACCAATTTTACTAAATATATGTGTTTATATTGGGTTATTGAGAAAGAATATTAAACTCTGGGAACAACAACAACAAAAAAACACCGAACCTTAGTGCAGGGAAAATAGGCATAACAAATTTTAATTACTTTTTTCCTGATTACAGAGTAATTTATGATCATTGTAGAAAATTTATAAAACAGAGAAAAAATATGAAGAAAAATCAAGATCAACCCAAATTTCAACACTTATAGATAACTACTGTTTTATATGTGTTTATATAAATATATATATATATCCCCTTTCTATTTTTTTGCATTATCCTCAATAATAAATAAAGATTTGTGTGGAGTAAGCACTTAACTTTATGCTAGCATCTTCCTAAGCACTTTAAATACATTATCTTATTTTATTCTTAGCAAAACTCATGAGTTAAAATATTATTATCATTTCTATTTAATATCACGGAAACTAAAACTTAAAGATCGAGATCAGACAAATTGCAAGAGATAGGTAAGTTCTGAATCCTGGTATGTGTGATCTCAGAATCAACTCTAAACCAGAACTACTCAAAGTATAGTTGATGGCCCAGAGTTGTTCTGTGAACTGTGTGTTTCTGGTCCATGCTAAGTATGGAAATTGGGGGTAAGCATTTAGAGGCGTGTGTAGCAATTTTACATTGTCACACACATAATCACCAACTCCTATGAATGAAGAGGGTTTGGGGTAAGTAAAGTATAACACAAATGAAAAAGTAAGCATCTCATGTACTCAATACTAATTTGAAATTTGTAGATTAACAACCATGTGCTCAATTAAATTCAAGAAGTGGGGAGAGAGAAGGGGGGTTATTAAGTTCCCACCTACAGGGTGCAATGTACAGGTAAATGGCACACTTCCTGGGGAAGGTCACAAGTATAACTTGGACTTTACCTTACAAACAATGTCACCTAATCACATGTACCCTTGTATGAATCCAAAATAAATTTTAAAAAAATAAAATAAAATTTAAATTTAAGATAAAAAAGAGGGCTTAGGTGTGTCCAATTTGCATAGTGAGTGGTACATGGTGTGAACAGAATACTAGTCAATCGCTAGTATTAGAACAGTCTATGGCTCGGCGCCTGTGGCTCAACAGGCTAAGGCGCCAGCCACGTATACCTGAGCTGGCAGGTTCGAATCCAGCCCGGGCCTGCCAAACAACAATGGTGGCTGCAAACAAAAAATGGCTGGGCATTGTGGTAGGTGCCTGTAGTCCCAGCTACTTGGGAGGCAGAGGCAAGAGACTCGCTTGAGCCCAGGAATTGGAGGTTGCTGTGAGCTGTGATGCCATGGCACTCTATCCAGGGTGACAGTTTGAGGCTCTGTCTCAAAAAAAAAAAAGAACAGTCTAATACTAGATTATTACTAGTCAATTGTTAGTACTAGAACAATTGCTTTGTAATCAATTGGAAATTTAAGGGGAAAAAAAATCTCATCTTTCACTACAGATGGCTTGAGAAGCACTGCTCTAAACCATTATATTGCTTCCCTCAAGGAACAACAATGAAATAAATATAACCAAGTAGTGTGCTAAGAAATAGGAAGACAAACAGGAATGAAGCTCAGCTCCAGAAATACCATGGTTGCCCACACATACGGTCATTTCTGGTCAGCGACTTTTGGCAAGTCCTTGCTCCACACAATCTTAACGCAGGGCCAATTAGGAGGTATGTGCAGAGTTTGAGATGTGTGAGAAAAGACCTAGATTGTCTTTTCCATTCCCACTGTGGCAAACCCCACCAGCTGCCCCCTCCCTCATCTGTCCTTCCCTTCTTCCATAACAGAGTCTCAGCTGAGCACATTGAAACGCAGGATAAGGATCTGTTCCCTGCTTCCCTTGCAGCTAGGTGTGACCCATGACAGTGTCTGGACAAAGGGGTGTAAGCAGAAGCATCATGTGTCAGATTTCCTGGGCTTTCTTCCTCCATCCCACCATTTAGAACCTGGGTGAGATGGGCTGTAGGGAAAGGGCCTCGCCTTTGAGGTGGTGGACAGGAAAGCTGCAAGGATCTGAATCCTTTGGGGAACAACCACGGCCAAATGGCACTGGAAACCTGCTTGGGGTCTTGCAAATGAACAAAAAATAAACTTTTGTTTTGAATAAGTCCCTGGTACTTTGGGTTTACTGTCCATTGCAGACAAATCCTATCCAAACTAATACACTTGTGTAGCCAAAAGCACTGGTCTCTCAATCACCATCCATTTTCTCCCAGTCTGCCTTGTCAAACTTGACCCAGGGACTAGGAAGGAAGGATGCACAACCACACAGACGCCATCTGAGGCAGGGGGGACATGGAAGAGGATTCCCAAAGGGACATTTGATAAGAAACTGACTAAATACCAAGGGGCTCCCTCCTTTGTCCGATGTTTCCTGCTAATATCCCAGCAGGGTGACATCCTCATAAATGCTGCCATGACCTTGGGGTCTATCCCAGTTGCAGGTTAACTTCAGAAATAACATTTCACCAAAAAAAAAAAGAAAAGAAAGAAAGAAAGAAAGAACATTTCACCAAGCATGTGTGGCAAGGTATTGTGACTGTTGTGACTTTCTGTTGCCCCTGGTCACTGTTATTGTGCTGGCCATGGCTCATGCTGATTGTTCAACACAGTCATCACTAAAACTTAAAATATATAAACTTACAATTCCATAAATTTTATCTAAAACAAAAGCAACACATAGTCAGAGCTCATCACTTCCTAATCTTATTTTCTACCTTTTGCTATGATCTATGTTCTTGAGTTATCTTGTTTCTTGTATGGATATGTTGATTAAATACCATATCCTGACATGCCATTCACGTCTCTTCACAACTCTGTCTTACATGACATGACATTGATGGCTTCAAATTGGCCACAGTGGGTACAAGTGTCGACTGGGGTCCTACCATGCTAGATAGTGTGGCGTCAGAACAAGAATAAAAGTCCTGAGCCCTCTGGAGTTTCCAGTCTCATTGAAGTACCATGAAAGTGAAGTCAAACACCTGACATATGAGGGAGAACTAGCACTAAAGTCTCTTGGTCTCTCAGTTGCAGGGTTTTTCACCTGGGAAATCTCACTGCATGCCAAGCACCACTAGGGGAGGAGCTGGGCCACCTCATTTGCCACTCCATCCTATCCATCCATTCGGCATGACTCCAGACACGTGACAGGTGATGAAGCAATAGCTCCCACATGAGTGGACAAGCAGGAGAGCACCGACCTCACAGAAAACGTGGGTGTCCATGATCCAGACCAGGGCTAGAAGGAAGGACATGTCTGAGAGCCAAGGAAGGCAACAGTGCCCAGCTGCCTGGGACATCTCCCAGGCAGGGGTCATCTGGACCCTGGGCAATGGTGGGCAAGCCAGGAAGTCTGATTCAGAAGTCTCAGTGATAATTTGTCGAAGTCCTGGTTAAGAATTGGGAGAGGACATTCCTTTTGATCCTTTTTGCTCTCTGGTACCTGACTTCATGTTTTGGTTCAAAACCTCGTTTAATCTTGACTAAAGATTTAGTTAAAAAAAAAAAAAAAAAACTCCCTTCCCCTTCTAACACCTCCAACTCACCATGGTGCTTGTTCTCACATCCCTCCCAAGATTTCTTGCTGAGGATCCCAGAAACATGGACAGCCATTGCCTGAGTACATTTCTTTTCCTTCTTTGGCTAAACTAGAATTTTGCTATTTACAAGGGTTTCAAATGGAATGCAAATGGGCCCGTTAACTTTTACATACTGTTACCACTCTCATTCTGATTTTGAAGGAGAAAATCTTGCATTTCTGAGAACATTCAAACATAGGGTAAATTTCACTAGCTCCGGCAGATTCTCTCAGTTATTGGAGGCACAGAAACACAAAAGCCTATGAATCTACGCCAACTATAATATTCCACCTGTTTCTATCACACCCCCCACTCTACCTCCCAACATAGGTCAGAGACGACATAAACACAAAGACCATTACACTTTGGAGTTACTGAACATTGCAAATTGCTCTGTGAGAGAGTTCAAAGGTGTTAGGTATTAGTAGAATTTTGGGTGACACCGTTACATTTATTCTGAGTTAAAAAACAAAGGCTGAATTGATTGAAAGGACTAGTCTTTCCCATGAGGAAAGATGAAAATGGAGATTTATGATTATTGTCTCATAAAGGACAGAGGGTGGACAGTGAGGGGTGACAATTTGTTCCCTGAATCCTAACATACCCAAATGAAGGAGATATATGTGCAGTAAGAGCCAAAGGAGGGACCTGTTTACAAATCCATTTAGAACTGTCCCCAAGTGCCAGGGGAGACACTGGCAATTCCACAGTCTCAGAGGTTGCTGAGGCCAAGGGATTAAAACCCCTTCCCTGCCAACTGAGCCACTTTGGACAACTTAGCCTCTTTGAGCCTCAATTTCCTCATCGCTTCTCGGCCTTTTGGCAGAGATCAAGTGAGCCTTCATTTCCTCAAATGTAAACTGGAGACGATGTTATCAATTGGAAAGGATTGGAGGATTAAGTAAGAGAAGCGGCCCAGAACGGTGCCAGCTCGCCTCCTTCCACGTCTGGCTTGTCCTTTCTCTAAGCCGGTAACTTGGACAAGTGACGATAAATATAGACCTTATTAGCCCAAAGAAGTAATTCAGGTGGAAATTTTGCATAGCTAAGATGGAGACGAGAGTTTACTTATGTGTAAATAGTGGATAAAGTTCTGGGGTTTCCATGAATTCGGGTTCTAGGTGGCTCCCCACTCTCAAGGGTGCAGCTGGAAGGACAACCTGCCGCCCTCAGCTGGTCAGAGCCAAGGACGGGCTCTCCACATGCTGTATGTGACCCTTCTGGGCCCACGGGGGCTTCTGCAGAGCTGCCTGCTCCTCTATCTTTCATTAATACAAACTTCCCAGGGCCTTAGTAGTTGCCTGAATAACTAATATACTCTATTAATTTGAGTTAAAATGTTAATGGGTGGTAATTACTTTTAATTTGCTACCACTCCCATCTGACTCCTGTATTTTAACCTGAACATTCAATGACTTAGTCTAAAGAAGCAATTATTATCTCAGAAAATCCAAGAAAAGAAACTTGCTTAAACAGAGGGGTGGCCAAGCCAAGGGGGTGCCCATGTAACAGTTTACATCCGCAGTCAGACGTCTGCTGCCAATCTGATGATTCTTCCTCTTTCTAAATTCCAGAAACAAACTCCTTTTTCAGAGACTGCAAAGGGTAGTGGGTGGACACAGATCACTTATTAAGTAGCTGGTTGAGAAGGTCCACACCTAAGTGCTTATGGACAGTATTCTACAGTGAGCCGTCATAAGGGTCCCCCATTACTCTCTAAGAAAAATCCCATCTTAATGACTCCCATTGCAAGGACAGCCTCTACATTACAAAGCCATATGATACTTAAGCAACATTGCCGTATGAGTCTGGTTACAAGGATTTGTCTAAAAGGGATGCAACTGTTCGATAAAAGTTTCTACTGTTTCCTGGCCACTCATAATGGCCCTTCTTTGGTGGTTGCAAAGGAGGAAGACTGAGCCTCAGATAGGAACATGGGTCACCCTAATAGGAAATGGAAATAGACTCTGCTGTGCTAGTGCCTGTAGCGATGAGGTTTATCTGACCTGATGGTCTCGGCAGTACCTCTACCACGTCCCGCCTAGTAAGAGTGTAGTTCACAGAGCAGAGAGCAGAGCAAAGAGAGGCCAGCCAGCTTCTTCTTGCTCTTTTAGATGATCTTATTAATCAATTATAAACTAGGCAGGAGGCCTTAGTTCTACAGTGGCGACATCCCCTATCATAATAAGGCAATTGCTGGTCTGTTTCTCTCCTGAACAGCAAGCCACTAGGGGGCAGGAAACCAGAAGTGTCTCTCCCTTCTTGGTATTACTAGCCCTTATCATGGAGCTTGGCACAAAATAGGTGCTCAATAAATACTGCTGAGTGTTGAAGCGAATGGAGGAGTGATCGGAATATCGAGTGGCAGGCCAGGTGCACCCTGTTTTTACTCTCCCTATTCAGTTATCCCAATCATCTATCTTACAGGAACAAGATAAAATGATAACAAAGACAACTCCACATCTCCGCATCAAGCAAGACAGAGGGAAAGATTCTAGGCACTTAAAAAACTCAGAGACAGGATGGTCAGACCATGCAGCCAGCTGCACTGGTGGGAAACCCTCTTTGGGGGTCTTGTCCCCTCCTCTCACAGAGAGAATGACATCCAACACGGATCTCAATACCAGAAAGTCTCACTTCCAAGAAAAATATGAAATATTCCGGAGGAGCTCTCTGGGAAAGGAGGTGCACCAACTTGGCAAGGGGCTGGGAAGGAAATGAAGTGCTGAGATGGGAATCAGTGCACTCCTACTCTGGGGAAAAGACACCTGCTCTCAGCACTCAGGGGAGGTGACTGGAGCTTTCCCTCATCTCTGTGCTGCGTCTCTCTCCTGCTGGGAAGGGTTTATAAACAAAATCCAGCAGCACCTTCCCTAGGAATCCTCCTTCTTGCCCCTCCTTAGAGGTGAAGGGACTGGCCACAATCAGTGTTTTGATGGAGAAATCAGAAGACCCTCTTATCTCTACACCATATAGCCTGGTAGGGATTTGGCTGCCACAAGCCTCTCCCCAAATTTCTCCAAGTCTCCTCCGGGGGCACAGCTGAACTGCCCCTCCCATTCATTGGGGGACACTTTCCAGTAGTGAGGATAATCATTTCTGGAAAGTTATGTTTCTTGATTTCAGGGACTGTTACAATTAGTGTAAGAAAAAAACAAAAATAATTATCTAATTCCAGTAAAACTTAATGGGGCCCTTCCCACCCCAGGCTAATGGTTGGTTTGAAATGTAATTTGAGTTAAACTGTCTAAGCCCAGGAAAGCGCAAAATATTCAGCATGAAGGGGCCTTACCCCTCGTGGGAGCCATATTTTTCTATAAGGCCTCTTGATCAGGATAGGACTCCAGGGAGTTATTGATTTTGCTAGGTGAGGGTAAGGGCTGGGGAAATGAAGGCCACCAGGAGTCAGCACCGCGAGGGCCACAGAGCGCTGAGTCTGCCATTGTCGGTAGAGGAGCCAGTGGGGCAGCAGCCGAGTGTTCTAGCCGCACTGCCTTGCCCTAGGGCCACTCAAGAGATCTCTCCGCACCAGTCGCCGGTCTCTAAATGGAGACCACGTGCAGGGAGCGATTTCTGGCGGGCTGAGCACCTCGCCCACAAGTTGCAATCAACATCTCTCCCGAAGTTGGCCTGTCTTGGGTATTTCTTCTCCCCTTCCCTCCCCCCACTCCCACTCCTAATTCGTCAACTGCTGAAACATCTGCCTGGCTGAAACCGCCTCCTTGGCGCGCGCTGGGGGCTGTCCCCAGGTGTTAGTCTTTGTGTCGGGAAAACTTTACTAGGAAGCGAGGGCGCTGGACGAAGAGCTGGCGAGGGAGGGCGTTTGCCAGCCGGCGGGGTGCGCCGGGCGGTGCGCGCTCTTTCCTGGCCTCAGCTCGGTACCCGGTCGCATGCGGTGCCCCGAGCCCAGCCTTCCTAGGCCAGGAGTGACAGGTTCTCGCCTAATCCCGGCGCCCCCGGGAACTGAACGAAGCCAGGCGGGAGAAGCAGAGGCGAGAGGCTGGACGCTGGAGTTGGTGGGAGGAGGGGAGCAGAGGCGCGGAGCGAAGCTGTCAAACTGCGCGCGGAGCCGGGCGCGGGGCGGAGGAGGGAGGGGAGGGGAGGAGCGGGCGGGAGCCGGGAGGGAGCGGGCGGGCTCGCCGCGCCTGAGCAACCCCTGTCTGTTGCTGCCGCCGCCGCCGCCGCCGGCCCGGACTCGCCCGGAGCGCAGGGTGTCTGCCACGCTGCGCGCGGCGCGGAGGCTCCCGCGCCCGCCGCTGCGCCCTCCAGCCCCTGCTCTCGCGCCGGCCCGCGTGGGTCCCGGCGGGCGCGAACCCACCATGCAGCTGCAGTTCCGGAGCTGGATGCTGGCCGCGCTCACGCTGCTCGTGGTCTTCCTCATCTTCGCGGACATCTCGGAGATCGAAGAAGAAATTGGGTAAATAGCTGCGCCCGGGCCCGTGCCACGAGCCCTGGAGGGATCTCTCCCTCCCCCCAGCCCGTACTCTCCCCCCACCCGCTTTGTGTGCACCGCGCCCCCCTGTCGGTCCGCTGTAGAGATGGGGACGTTTGGGCAGGGGTAGCGGTGCCGGGGAACGGGACGGTTTGGGGAGAGGAGGATGGGGGCGCGGCTGCTGTGGGGTGTCCCCGGGCGGGGTTCATGGGCAGCCCCTAGCTGGCCCGCATGAGGAAGCGGACTCACCCACCCTGCCCCCCATTCCCGGCGTGTCCAAGCGCAGTGTCGCTGGGGTCGAGGGAGGGCGCCGGGGAGTGTCTCGGGCGGGCTGAGGGCCCGAGAGTGGAGGGAGGCAGGAGTTTCTTTGTCTCCAGCTCGGCCGTTTTCTCGCCTTGGCAAAGTGGGCAGGGGGCGCACGGGGATCTCTGAGCTGGGGGAGGGGCTCCCGAGCTGGAGAGGAGGGCGGGGGCTCTGCGCGGGCTCCAGGGAAGGGGAATGTCCTCAGCACACAGAGACAGACACACGCGCCTCCCGCCGGCCCAGAAGCCGGGCGTAGGGACTGGCACCGCTAGAAAAGGGAGCGCGGGGCTGGGCTGAGGCCCCTGGCCCTTGCCTGGCTTTGGACGCACAGCCAACCTGCAGCGATCCCGGCGGCCCCGGGTTCCAGTGCGCTTGCAGCGCGGAGACCGAGCCCTCTTGGAAAAGTCTGTACCGCCGCCGGGTGGGCTTCTGGGCCCCCAGGCGCGCGATCTCGCCTTCGCTTTTCTCCGGATCACACCGGAGGCGGGGCGGGGCCGCAAGCCCGAGCTTTACCGGCTTAAGACTTCCTGGAGCGCGCACTTGCGGCGCGGGACGCACCGCGTGTCCCGGAGGCTGAGATGCGCCCCGCCCCACAGCCTCCTGAACGGCGGGTCTGGCCCCTCTCCAGAACCTCTCAAGGGCAATGGGCTGATAGGTTCTTAGGAGGCCCGAGGAGAGAGCTCTCTGGCCCTGGACAGGCAGAAGGTGAGGTCTCAGAGAGGGCAGAAAGTCCCTCCCCCTGTGGGGTTTGTACCGAGCCAGGCACTCTTCACGAGTCCCGCACCACACGCTCCCTCCTTTGTCGCATTTGTTGTTTCATTTATTATCAGCTAGAGTTGAGGGTCCCCAACGCGGTCAGCTCCCTGCCTTTGGAGGGAGAGGGAGAGGCCGGTCCTGGGACCAGGATGCCAACACCCTTAGGACCCAAACCTGGGCAGGTTCCACGTCCTGCTCGCCCCTTTCCTCCAGCGTCTGCCCTTCTCCCCAGGATTCCTTCCGTGAACTCCACCGCTCTCTGTGCCTCTTGTCTCCTCCCGTTTTTTATTTTTCCAAGAACTCCGAAAACTTTCACGAATGCCGTTCTGTTAATACAAGACGTGCCACCAGCTCCCACGCGGAGATAAACATGCTACTTTCTGTAGCTGTTTGCCTCAAAAAAAACGTGGAACATAATCAGACAAGTCAAGACTTGAGATGACGCAAGATGCAGTGAGAGGGGTCTTCCTCTGGGCTGCTGCGTTTTTTGTCTCACACGTGGGCTCTGTGTGGCCCAGATCACTTGGCAGCCTTTGATGATGTGGCCAGCACTTGCTATTGTTCAACATTAAGTGCTATGCTCTTGCAGGCATCCTCAGCGCATGCATTCACTGAACTTTCACCAAACCCCTCTACATGCCGGGGGACTTTTTATTTTTTTTTAAATGCAATCCAGAGATCACTTTGCACACATGTTGCACTTTCCTGCCAAATGCCTATGAAGCCTGCACTCCTCACATCAGATTGATCCAACAGGGAATTGAGGAAGAAATTCCAAGGCCTGAGCTAATAACACACACACACACACACACACACACACACACACACACACGGCTCTTCTGCTATGGGTGTGTACTCTGCAACCTGTTTCACTTGGGGGTCCTTACTTATCCTGCCCCTCTCTGGCTGATCCCAGGAAAAGAAAAATGTCAAACAGGGCAAATTGTTTCTCTCCCACAGCATCTTTCTTCCCTCTGTCATCTTTAGGTTGACCCCTGGCTTGAGCAGTTCCCACCCAAGCCTGAGTTACTCCCCTCTCCCAGTCTGATGTGGCTGCCTTCAGTGGACTCTGTGCATGACCTACAGTCCAGTCCCACCAGTGGCGGCCCCACACCTATTTAACCCAGAGGAATGGAGGCATATCGGGCCTTCGCCATGGGTAGGGAAGGAAACACATGGCCAGAGAACAGGAATCCCCACAGCACCTTCCTTCTGCTTACAAGTGAGGGTTTAACACACAGTCACTTATTTAGTCCTTGGAACCACCCCAACTGTGAGCAACTGGGCTCTGTGCCCATCAGTGCCCTGGTGAAGTGGGCAGTGAGGTTGTGGAGAGGGCTCTGTGTTCCTCACCATACGCTTTCTGGAGACCTTGAATCATACTCAAGACCACGGTGCAGCGGCACCAGCCCTGCAGCTCTGCCCCCCGGCCCCAACGTGTTCTCCTCCTGTGCTAGGAAGGATTACAAATTACCTGCCAGTGCTAGTCCCTGGGAGAAAACAATGGTTCTGGGAAAGGATGGCTGTTTCTAGATGGCAATGAATGAGGGCAAGAATGGGACCTTGTGATCTGTTAGCAAGGAAGGAAAGATGGAACGAACCCCATTAGGGGGTAAATTTTCCGTGGATTAAAGAGGGCAAAGTGAAAGAAGAAAGTAAATTGCATGTGTATTATCTGGAGGACTAAAACTGAGACTCACTTTTCTGATTCCCTTTCTTATGAGACTTTTTAATGTCATCTCAGAGATCTGGCCAGCTTGAGGAGTTATATACCATGTGGTGAAAAGCAGGGCTTTCTTATAGGGGCTATTTCTGACAGATGTGTCTGCAGTAACAAGTGATTATTTTCAAAGTTCAATCTTTGACTCTCTTGCTCTCATTCAGCTGGGGCTGAATAGGAAAAGGAAAAAGTAGAAAGATAATTTCCTTGAAAAGCATCCACAGAGTTCTGCCTGTTGGCCAAGGAGTGAATTCAAATTCTAAGTCAGAAATTGGGTAGAACTTTGATAAAACAGCCCTTGATCAACCCAGGCAACCTCCCAAGTTTTAGAGTCAATTGGACCAAGTTATAAACTAGTCTTCTGGTTGTGATCTGAGCTTTAATCTTGAATGTAACGTAACCTCTCTGAGGGGAGTGCCGGATGTGACTGTCTTACCCACCACTAGTGTCCCCAGATCGGGGCACACAGAAAGCATGTAGTCAACATCTGTCAGATGAATATCTTTCCAATTCTGGTGCTGTGATGGACACACATGGTCATCCTTGGGCAAGGTTAAGACTCAGAGCCTTAGGACAGGAAGGGAGCATAGAGCTCCCCCTACACAAACCTGGTCCTGAAAGGTAGCACCACTTGTCCAAGAGCACATCCTGACTGGTGACTGGCAGGGCAGGCTTGCACTGGTCTCCTTTTTGGTAACCCAGTGCTGTCGTCCCCAGATAAGCTCCTCTACCCATGAAGGCGTAGAGAGCTCCGGCTAAAGAGGAGATGAGTGGCTGGGAATGGTAACAATAGCAATCATGACAATGATGAAGATGATGATGGTGGTAACATTTATTGAGCATTTGCTGAGCCAAGAGCATCCTCATTGTTTTCCAGACATTAGTGTGTTCCATCCTTATGACAACCCAGAGGTCACCTTCTGGTGGCAATAAGAACTCCTGTGTGCTGAGCTTTGTGTGCCACACGCTATGCTAATTGCTTTGAAGCGCTCACTCACTCAATTCTCCAGGCTATACCAAACCCCTGTATGGGAGGTACTGTTGCTATCCCCAGTTTGTTGATGAGGAAGCTGAGCCTCAGTGCAGTTGTATAACTTCCTGGAGGTAAGGCAAGTGCTTGACCCTGGCTCTCCACAAGGCTGAACCCCATGATCTGCCCTCTGAATTATTTAACCCCCTGCACAAATATTGGGGAATAGATCCCAAGACTAGTCTTCCTAACTCATTCTCTGGAGTTCTTCCAAAGGCCCAAAAGGGTTTTTTTGTTTGTTTGTTTGTTTGTTTTGAGACAGAGTCTCAAGCTGTTGCCCTGGGTAGAGTGCTATGGCGTCACAGCTCACAGCAACCTCAAACTCTTGGGCTTAAGCTATCCTCTTGCCTAAGCCTCCCATGTAGCTGGGACTACAGGCGCCCACCACAACACCCAGGTTTTTTTTTTTTTTTTTGGTTATAGTTGTCATTGTTGTTTGGCAGGCCCGGGCTGGATTTGAACCCTCCAGCTCGGGTGTATATGGCTAGTGCCTTAGCTGCTTGAGCTATAGGTGCCAAGCTGGCCCAAAATTTTTTTAAAAATAAATAAAGATCCTGGCCTGACCTTAAGTTTCCCCTTCAGTAATCAAGAGATTGCTCCTCTTCAGCAAGAGAGAAGGTGGATGAGAAGGACTGGAGGGGAATGCAGGGCTCATCTCCTCAGAATGTCCCCCTGGTCCAACCAAGTTCAGTGCCAATGCTAGAAGACAGAGTGGCATTATCCCTGGCTTGCACCTGCCATGGGTTGGGAACATCCCAGACTCATGGGCAGAGGTCTGGACTAAAGCTTCTGTAGGCAGGAAAGCTCCTGTCCCATTGCAGACCTGATTCTGATGTCAACAGAAGGGCCTTCCCCCATTCTACTTGCTGCCCCATTGGGCAGCTGCGCATCTGGAGCAGGAGTGATGGTAAAGATGTTTGACAGCTGGGCCCTCTCCAGCACCAGCCTGTTAGGATGGATGTCTTATCGATCAGAACTGGTACGTTGTGGCCAGGGTTCCTAGTTCACTGCAGCCACACATCAGGCTCGGAGAAAGTACTGGATGAGGGGGATTTGCTCTGATCCTCAGCCATGTCGAGATCCCTGAGCAGGCAGCAACCACCGCCACCAGCCAAGAGTGAGATGAGTGTGCTTCTCAGTGGATGAGTGCAGGTGGACGGGAGAGAAAATGACCTTGAGCAGGTGCAGTCCAGGCACTCTGTAAGGAGCAGACGTGATTGCTCAAGGCGATGCAATTTAAAAAAAAAAAATCTATTCTCCCCAGTCCTGGTGTACTTCACTCAAGTGTAGACATGATTGGAGGATAAAATAGGAGCTGGTTTTAACTCATTTGCTCCAAGTCCTGTTGCCAACTGTTCCTAGCATCAAATTTAAATTGTAAATAGATACCCATCTTAGAAACCAATTCACCACTCAGGGCCTCTCTCGCCTTGTAAAGCAGGGTTGCTAGGTTTTAAAATTGTTTTAGGTTTTACAAATTGGAAATGTTGTAAATTGCAAATTATAAATACTTCTTAGAGAGAGTAGATTCTAGAAAGGCTCCCGTTGCTTTTAGCAGGGCGTACACAGCAATGCGTAACCAGTCCTTGCCTCTTTCCCCGGCCTCCGTGGGCTCCAGCCTTTCTGTGTTGCCCACTGTTCCAAAAAGCGTACCATGAATTTGTACCTCTGTGCCTTTGCATATGCTGGCCCTCTTCTGGAACACCCTCCTTGCACACACTATCCTTCCTGCTTTCTTCCCTCACCCCCACTGCTCCCAGGTACTTCCTTGGGCTGCTCAGTCTCCGCCTTCAAGGCTAAAGTCTTATGTCACATCTTTTGCAAAGCATTCCCAGACTCCAGGTCCTCCAGACCCAGTTGCCCCTCCTGTGTGCATCCTTGGTGTCCATCATGCCAACATCCTATGGAGGTGAATTCTACAATCATGTCTTATTTATCCTTCATCTCCAGCCCCTGGTGATGAGTATATGGTTTAGTAGAGGAAGCCTGTAAAATATTTTTTGAATGAACAAACTCAGGTCTGGGATATGGCAAAAATAAGCAATTGGTACCCAAAGGTACATACTGTTCTCTATTCCAATTAATTAAACACCCTCCACTTGATCCAAGATCCACTTTTTCCTATGTGCGCAGTGAAAGGTGCAGTCTGGCTGGGACATTGTTGTCTCAGAGCTTTGGGGGCCAATGGTTTGTAAAAGAGGAGGATCCACTGGTTTGCCCACTGCCCATTTAGAGGGAAGCAAAGATCTAGAGGCCAGACTCCAAGCCTCTGCTTGGATCCTCCAAAGAGCCCTTTCTAGCCCTCTGCCACTCCCTGTGCTACCGAGGGTACATCCCTCCTGCCCAGAGAGGACAAGCAGCATCAGGCCTTCCATCCTGGCACCGAGAGAAGACCTGAAAGCCAGCCGTTTCCTTCCAAAGACCAGTCCCCAGGAGGGATGGTGGAAGCTGAGTGTTGGAGACATTGAGAGACTAAGAAACGGGAGGTCAGGTCAGTGTGTGACATCGCACAGATTTTCCTTATTAAGCACTTTAAAGTAGTGTTTTTACTTTAAAACACTGGTCTGCCCAGGGGATAGTGACGACAGGGCCAGACTTGGGGCAACTGGACCTTGGATGCGCTCAGGAGTCTCGTCTCTCTCAGCTGTCATTAGCAGAAATGAGTTCAAGAAACAGATGGGGAAGGATGGAAACCTGAATGCCCCCCGCTGGGTGAGTCAGGTGGCAGTGTCCTGCCAGAGGACGGGGACGGGATCATCTCCCCTACAGGCACCGTCCCCTGTGGCTGCTTGACTGCCATCTCTCTGGTGCCAAGGCTTGTCCTTAAGTGTTGAGATTAGTCTCCCTCCTGGGTGGCAGCTGGGTTGGTTTTGAATTCTCCCCAGTCGCCTGCAATTTGTCACCCTGCTAGGAAGCCGTTGGTGTCCTAACGGGACCTGTTTGTCCCCATGTTTGCTCTGCTCTGGCTGTCACTGACTTTGTGGTGGTGTGGAGGGAATGGCTCTAACCAGGGAGAGAGCAGCGGCCTCAGTGCGTGTGACAAAGTGTCTGCACTACATGTTGGCAACCATGGCTCCGCCCGGCACTTGGGGTCGGATTTGCTCCCCTTGGGAATCCGAGCCCCGCTTGCTGTGTGGGTGTTATGTCTGAGTTCTCAGACTCTGAGCAGGAAGCTCAGGCTCTGCCAAAGGGTTTCCCAGCACTGATGTAGCTGTTATTGGAGGAAGACGGTGGGACTCAGCTCTACTTCCTGGCCCTTTTTAAGTTTTAAGGCAACAATTCCTCTCTCCTTCCTCCTCCTCTTCTTCTTTCTCCTCCTTCTCTTCCTCCTCTTCCTCCTCCTTTAGCCTCTTAGTCCGTGGTAGAAGGCTGACAGAACTCGTAGGTCAGTGGTGCCCGAATGCCATCAGATGGGTGGAGATCAAAAAGGAGAATAAAAAGAAAAGAGAAAAAGCACAATGTCGCCGTGATTATTAACAGCTTCAAGTTGCCAGCTGTCATTGCCTGAGAAGAGCTCTTCTATATTCTGAGAAGATGTTCTTTTTTCCTTAGGGGGCACTAAGATGTTCTTTCTTTTAGGTAAGAGGATGATGGTAGCCATCACGTTCCTCCTTGGTAGAGAAGGTTGGAAACCCCAGTGTAACACCCCAGTGCCAAGTTCTTGGAAGTGTTACTGAAATCTGATAGTCTGGGCTCTGGGTCCTCAAGGCACACTGAAGGGCTTGCTTCTGGAAACACGACCTCAACCCTCCACATTTTTTCCCCATAGAGGCTGATGCCGGCGGAATGAGTTGTGTCTGCTGTGTGCTCAGTGATATTGTAAGCACTTTGGCTGTCCTCACACCTGATGTAACCCGCCCAATAGTCTGATGAGGTCAGTGTTATTACTCTGTCCGTTTTACAGATGAGGAAGCTGAGACACGGAGCAATTAAATAACCCTGCCAAAGTCACACAGCTAGTAAGGTGCGGAGCTGGGATTGGAACCCAGGCTCCAGGGAACAAGAAAATCATCCAAAACTGGGGTGCTAAACGCTCTCCAGTGGGGAAGATATTCATGCTCATGTTTCCAAGGGATAAGCCTTGAAAACCCAAAGGTCTGTAGAAAAGAGAAACCTGGGAGGCAGCGATGCTGGTCAACCTTCAGGGATGGCATGTTGGAGCCCAAGTCATCGTGGCATGTGGCAGCCAAAGAGATCAGTGCGATTTAGGGTTGTCAGCTAAGGTTGGAGGCCGGGTGCTGCCTCCCCCTTGCCCTCCCCTGCAGCCACCTCCTTGTCCCTACTGGGCCCCATCAGAGAGGCTCTCCAGCCAGCATTTGTTTGGAGTGTTTGTTTGACCACCTCATTAGCAGAGAGAGAGATACTGAGAGAAGAGAAAAACAACCCAAGTGATTAAGGCCTGAAGGAAAGTTTTTTTTCTGGGGAAAGACAGAAGGGTCAGTGCTCAGCTTCCCCAGGCTGGGAGGACCTTGGCAGATAAGAGAGGCACCGAGGAAGGGGCGGGAGCCCCATTTCCTGCAGGTGACAGTTCTGCTGAGAGCTCACACACCCGTCATCTCACCCAATCCTCCCAGACACCCTGTGTGCCCATTTGCAGATGAGGAAATGGGGGCTCAGAGGGCTTCCAGGACTTCCTGTGGTCACACAGCTGGTAAGTAAGGAGCTGGATTCTACCCTGGTCTGCCTGATTCCATGACCCACCTGCTGTTAGCCGCCTTTTTTTCCCTAAGTTACCCAGCTGCCCTCTCTCATTCCTCCTGCCCTAAACCTCCCAGGCTCTATCCCATTGCCTATAACACACAGAGAAGGGGCACTGCAAGCTTTGAAGACTGTGGAAGAGACTCCCTGATGTGAGATAGCACCCCAAACATAGGGGCAGCCATCACCTATCACCGCTGGGTGCAATATTTTAGGGGCAGCTGAGGAAGGAACAGACACACCTGGGCTCTTCCCCACCAGGTGCGAGTGCTTGGTACTAGGTTTCCCCAGCTCTAATTTCAGGAACAAGAACATTGGCTGCACTCAGAGAAGTGATACCCAGGTTAATTCACACCTCCTTTTTTAGTAAATGCCAGCGTATCTTAAATAATGAAGGCAGGACGCATAAGATACTGCAGAAAATGAGTTGGTAGGTTGATAGGGCAGGTGACAGCTTCACGCTTTCCTGGGAGCAATGTAGGTGCTCCTCAAGTGTCCTTCTTGAGGTTTCCAAAATTTGGGACTTGACTTTAAGTGGAAAGGGGATGATGCCCAAATTGTACCCTAATCAAAATGTTTAGTTCCTGGGAGAAGCGACAAGGAAGATGGAGAGAGACTCCCAGTGGCCTTCTGTCCTGGCCTGGGCAGAGAGGCTCCTAGGCAGGCTGGATGTGAAGGCATCAGCATGCTGACAGATGGTCTTCCAGAGAAAGACCTGCGCTGGCCCAGCCTGCATGGCGGAGCCAGCCAGGCTCTGTAACCCTTCCCCAGCCTGCGAGGGCTGCCCTCCAGCCCCAGCAGAGTGTCGGAATGACTGGCCCTGGTCTTTGTTGGGCGTCTCTCTCGACATGAAGCCTTGCTTTTCTCCTATCTCTGCGGATGGACATGTTCTCCGCAGGGCCGGCTTATGACACAGGACAGGGGGCTGTGCTTCTGGAACCACTGGAAACTGCTATTAGCAGATCGAGGCTCTAATCTATGGTGACCCACTTTATACCTGTATGATCTCAGAGGGGGAAGTGAGCGTGCTTCTCTGAGCCTCAGTGTTCTAGTCTATATAATGGGGTTAATGTTATCCAACTCACAGTGTTCTGAGGATTAACAGTGGAATGGTTCCTCAAAAAAGTTAATGTAGAATTACCATAAGATTCAACAATTCCACTTCTGAGAATACTGTATATCCAAAGCATTGAAAGCAGGGCCTTGAAGAGATACTTGGACACTCATGTTCCTGGCAGCATTATTTGTGGTAGCCAAGGTGGGAGAAGCAGAGTGTCTATTAACAGACAAATGGATAAACAAACACACTGAAATATTATTCTGCTTTTAAACGGAAGGAAATTCTGACACATGGTACAGCATGGTGCTATTGAGGATATTGTGCTTAGTGAAGGAAGGCAGTCACAAAGGGCAAATGCTTGCCGAAGTGTATGACTCTGCGAACATGAGTTACTCAGAGTAATGGCATTCATAGAGACAAGAGAGTGGAATGCTGGGTGCCAGGGGCTGGGGGTCAGGGGAAGGGAGAACTGTTTCATGGATATAACGTTTCAGTCTTGCAAGATGAAAAGAGTTCTGGATACTGATGGTGATAATACCCACATAACAATATGAATGGACATAGCATCACTGAACTTTATACTTAAAAAGAGTCAAGATGATAAATTTCAGGTTATGTACATTTTACAGTTTAAGAACATACACACACACACACATACGAAACAGCCAGAAGGGTGTCTGGCAGGTGCTCAGGACACATAGATTCATTTTAAGAGCACAGATGTGGTTTTAAACAAAGCAACGTCAATGTGAATATTATTTATTTTAAAAAAAATGATATAGTGCCAAAAAGCGTGGTGGGGATGGAATAGGGAGAGAAAAAAAGAGGGAAGATATAAAATAGATATAAATGCACACCGTTACTTTATTGTGAACATGTTTGCATACACTTGCTGGAAATGGTCCAAATACCTGGGATTTAGGGCTGTGGAAAGTACGGAACATGCCTTTTGTTTTGTTTTCCGTGGCCACTTTGAATACTTGTTGACCTGCCTGTCTGAATTCAGTGGGAGTGCTGAAGCTGTGTAGAGGGCACAGAGTGATGGGAACCCTCGGAGGGGTTCCTTTCAGGTGCAGATTCCTGACAATCCCTCACTTTATCACCTGCACAGGGGCAGCCTCTAAATAGTGTTTCTGGCTCACGGTGCACCGTGCACCGAAAAGAATCCCAAAATTCAGCTCCCGGGATTTGGCTCCTGCTGGGCTAGGCAGCTGTCTCTTCCCTTTAATGCTCAAGCTGCACTGATTCCCAAAACACAGCAGGAAGAGCAAGTGACGGGGATTCCAGGAGGCGTGAAACGCTGAATTGATTTGGAAAACTTCAGAGCCTCCTGGGCTCCTTCCTATATAAAAACCCAACGCCGGGCCCCTCCCTGGAGTTTCTGATTCAGCAGGTCTAAGTGGGGCCTGAGAATCTGCATCTCTAACAGGTTCTAGGGGTGCTGCTACCCTTTTGAGGACCACACATTAAGAACTCCTGGGCTAGAGCCCCGCCACTCTATGTGTGGTCCTGGGACCAGCAACATGGCTGCCACCTGGAGGTTTTGTAGAAATGCAGAATCTCGGGCCTTAGCTCAAACCCATACCCGCTGGCTCTGATCTGCACTGCCACAAGACCCCAGGGGATGCACTCTGCTGGGGGGAGCGATTGGTGTCCCTGCCTTCTGCAGAGCCCATGCTCTGGGCTGTGACTGTGACCCATCACACCAGAGAAACTTGTCAGCGCATCTCACTGCCCATCACAGAGTTGGCCCAGGGTGATCTTCATATGGATGTCGGCAAAACAAATCAAAATTCTTACTGCAGCCACCTGTTGGATGCTGGTGTGAACACCCGGAGACTTTCATACATTGTTTCGTGCATGGATGATGAAGCCCCTGCTTCATCAGGTAAAACTCAGACTCAGGTAGAGTAACCACTTAGTAAATCGAAAAAGAACCTGAATTTCCAAGGTGTGGCTGGCCATGTGCTGAGTCCCAGGAGACTCCTTTCTTCCACTGCCCTCATTGAGGCCCAAGACCTGAGGTGCTGCCAGGAGAAATCTTACGTAGATTTTGAATTGATTTATTAAATGAGCCTAAGGAGGCTGCAGTGTGTCCAGAAACAGCCTGGACCCGGCTCTGGAGCCTAGAAGGAAATTTCTAGAGAAGCTGGACAGCAAAGCGCTCATGGGCTGTGTTATTAAGCCTTCTAATGAGCTTGGCTGGGATGTGATCACTCACACAGCGAACAGCCCCACTTCACAATTGGCACATACAGGAACTGTTCCCTAGAGTTCTGGGGGTTCCTGAGTGGGTTTGGTGGCCTGCCCAGCCTTCACTCTCCGTTATAAAAAGCTCAGGGATAGAGGGGGAGGCCTCTAGGGGTGGTGGAGACAAGTACAGGGGAGCCTTGTAAAACCAATCTGCTCTTCCAGATAAAGAAAGCCTCTGGGCAGGCTGGGAGCCAAGAATTTAATTGTATTTATTTTTGCCATTACTTTCTATTTAGGGCAAGGAATATTGGTATTCTGTTTATGGTAGTGATGTATAAAGATTCCTTTTGTGATAAATTCATTCACGTTTTCATTTAAGCTAGTCAAGCATTAAGTCAATAAAGTCTAGTTAGCAAAAAACACAAAGGCAGACCCTGAAAAGGACCGAAGTTATGCATTGATGCTCCAGGCTTCCTTCTGCCCCCAATGGTCATCTGCCGCGTGAAAATTCCTTGCAAAACTTATTTATAGGCTGAGTTAATCCTCTAAAGAGGTACCTAGAGTCAGAGAAACAATTTTTCACTATATTTGGGAAATGGCCCAACACACAACAAAAGAATCCTTGATTGAACCCGGTAAGACGGTTTAGACAAGGTGCAGCAACGTTCCTCAAAAACAAGATGGTCCTGGCAGGAGGACAGGATGTTTTTGCCCGAGAGGGGCCCCACTATTGCACACCTCTAGATCAGAGCCGCAGCTTCCGGTCTCCTGGAGCCGTCTGCTTCTCTTTGGCCCCTCTGCACACACTTCACATTTGTTAGGTGGCATCATTCCAGCCTGCAAGATTATAGCTCCATGAGGGCCGGGACCCCTGAGGATCTATGCCCCACCATATTCCAGCTCCTTGCACAGTGCCTGCCAGACCACAGGGGCTCACTTGGCGAAGACAGCAAAGGAAGGAGGGGCAGCAGGGAGGGAAGCCAGTTAGTTCCTTGAGGGTGGCTCAGACAGGCCTCTGTCCCTGACATTCTGGGATCATTTGCGTATTTCTCTCCATGGCCAAAGGAGAGAAAATGTGATGGGGGCTACATGAACCAAGAGTCTGATGTGAAATCCATTAAGTTCTGTCTTATAAACGAAGCCCCTTTTCCTTTTTGCCTCTGATTCTATGAAGAAAGACCAGCCCACCCTTTGTGTAGACATCTCTAGCAGGCTGATTCATGCAGTCCCTAACAGGTTGTGTGGCCTCCTACGCAGAAGCTTGTGGACTGGAGGGATATGGCCAGCATTGGGAATCAGGAGAGCGGGCTCCTGGCAGGCTGAGATCAAGCTGATAACAAGAAGATTAATAAGAGCCTGCAACCTCCACAATCCTGAAGCATGGAGCAGAGTTTTCAAATCCACGATGGCCTGGCTGGCTTAACGGCACCTAATCTTACCTTTGAAACTCAATATTTGGGAGCCGAGATCCATTGATATAAAATAAAGTAAAATGTGTTGACTTTGGGATTTTCAGTCTTCATCAGAGTCCCATTGTGTAGTGTTTTTATTTTCTCTCTTGGAAATAGGCAGAGATTAGCCACAAGAGAGTGTTGTTCTGGCTGGACTAGATGGTGGTATTTTTACTTTCATTCTTTTTATTTTTGTCTTTCATTTTCCACTAGGTGATTCTTCATAAGAGAAGAACTCATTTCTGGCCCGTTCATCTCTGCACACCCCAACTCTGTGTGACCCCTGGTAAATGCCCAGTAACTATTTGTCCAGTGCAGGGTTGCAATGTCACCAGCACAGACTATGCTAGTCTACCAGAAAAGCTGATCTGCTTTCAACTAGGTGCAGACCCAGCAGCCTTGCAAGGCACTCACGGCTTCTGGGAAAAGAGTCAGGATGGCTCCCCAGTCCCTGGCTTCTGTGTCAGGTCCTGTGATGTGCATACAGCCATCACAAAGCTAAGTGTGACCGAAATGCACCTGATTCACTCTGCACAGGTGCTTAGAGGGTGCTGGGTGCTGGGCACATGCACAGATGAACACAGCAGAGAAGGTTCTTACAGAGTGTGTGATCTGGCAGAGGAGAGTCGTGTGTGATAATGAGGAATATGTCTGGAGATGAGAGTTCGTGGCTCTGGGATTTGGTCATAAATTTGCCACCAGTGCACCGTTGTCCGAGGGCAGGACCTCTAGGCCTCTCTGGGCCTCAGTTTCCCCATTTGTAAAAAATGAGTTAGGAGAACCTAACTCAGCTCTAGAACAGCAAGACTGTGTAGCTGTCTTAGGGAACCTCTCTATTGAGGGGAAATAGCTAATCCCTTTGCTATGCCTCTGAATTCCTTGCCCTGGAATTTTAGAGCAGGGCAATAAATAGGCGCTGGTCTATTTTCACCTACCACCTGCTCTATATTAAAAATAAAAGGTTGCTATAGGGGAATAGGAAGACAGACTAACACTAGCAGTGACTCTTTGCAAGGCCTACGCCCTTCACTTTCACGTCTCCATGAGACTGCTTAGGACACTTGCGGAAGGGGGTCCCTCCCATCGTCACGCCCACCTCTCAGCAGAACCATCGTATCACAGCAGGATCAGCGTCATGGCACATGAGCGCATGCAACTGAATGTAGAAAAGCTATTTTCAAGCACACTTAAATTTGATGATTTGGGGAAGCCTTCTTCATTTGACTATCAGGGAAATCTAGTGTCACCAACAAACATCCCATGTTTACAGTCTACCAGACTAGCTGCCATCTGTGCCCTCCTTGCCATGTAACAGAAACAAAGGTGACAACGAGGATACTGATGATTCATACCCTAGGACCTCCAAAGAGGGAGTCCCCACAAAGGACTGGGGACTGAGATGCTTCTGCAGAAAGTAAGATCAGGCTGAGACTTGAAGGAAGGACTGAGCTGGAAAAATATTGAGGTTGGTGACTCAGATGGGGAGAATGGCCAGAACCAAAGCTGTCCCCAGCATATAACAAAGAGATCCTTGTGTTCATGATTGGCTGGAGCAGAGGCGTTGGCAGCCCCTCGAAGTGCAGGGAAGGACAGTAGGACGGAGGGCTTAGGGCCAGGCTGTTGGGGCTAAGGGACTCAGGCTTGATTTTGGGGGGGTTTCTTTGCTTTAACTTGGGGTGCAATGACCTCTAAAGAGTCTGTGTTTCAGAAAATCCAGGAACCCCTTGAAAGCATAGGTGCTTTTCTGGGCTAAGGATCCATACATTTCAAAGGATTCTCAAAGCTTCAGAGCAGCAGCTATGGCCAGTTGGGACCCTTGAAGTGCTTTGAAGGAGGTACATGCAACAAAACATGTAAACTATTCCAAAGGGGCAGGAGCTGAGAAGACCACCCAGACCATGGCACAGGAGTGGCATTGAGTTCAGAGCTAGGGTGGCTTGAGGGAGACAGGGAGTAACGGTTATGGAGAAGAAATGACAGCACTCCAGCCCTCAGTGATGGAGGGTCATGGATGTCTGGGAGAGCATCTGAGCCCACTGTGCGTGTAGAAATCCAGAGGGCAAGCCGTGTCCTATGAACCTGTGCTGAGTTCAGTTTTAAACGTGATTGTAAGAGGTTGAGTTCACATTTGTGGAAATGCAGACATTAAAAACTCACCAATTATTGGAGCAAGTAGAGACGTGTCCACCCACTTTTAACGTATAGGTACAGCAGCTGAGCCCCCGAGATGGGAAACCACTTGTTCACCGTCACCCGATAGTGGGCAACCAGGGACCCACACGTAAGGAGCCACGTCAGGAGATGGACATCGGAGCCATTCCGGGGGCGATGTAGTTGAAGTGATTGGTGCTGATGAAATCCCTAAGTAGTGAAGATAGTAGAACTAAGCCTTGGTTTTTGCCCTGATTTAAAAAGTTGGAAACAGACACTAATGCAGCAAAGGCCATGGAGGAGGCTGGTCAGAGAGGTCAGAGGGAAGCAAGGGATCACTGCCAGGTGAGCACTGCTGGTGGAACGGCCCACGGGGGAGGATGCTCTGCGGCCGTCGGGAGTGGTCCTCAGCTGGTCCCTGGAGATACGCGAGAGAGCTCTTTGAGGGGGGGTGAAGCAAGATCCCGAAGAGAGATCTCTGGTAACAGGAGCGGGGGGGGATGGACTGGCCTTGTGGGAGGTTGGAAAAGAAAGGAGAGACAGCTCAGGGTAGAGCAGGAGGACAGAGTATGAAAAAGTGTGCATTTGTAAAACTAAGGCCGAGAAATGAGGGGAGGGAAGGAAAGGGGGAGAGGAGACAATGGGACCTAGCGACAAGGGTGTTGGGGGAGAAGATGAAGCTGGGGCCACCTGTGGGTGCGGAGGGCCCAGAACCATCGTGTTTTAGAGGCGGGAAGATTGGGATCCATGATCCATCTGGCTCTTTCTTGCCTTTGGGGTCGTGGCCCTCGCAGACCCCTCTCTGACCTCGTCCCCCGGCCCTTTGCATGGCTGGCTGCCTCCATCCTCTAGGGTTCTGACAGTGCTGTCTCTTTCCTGTCCTCTCCCAAGTCTGCACGTGGTCTCCTCCCCTGTCACTGCTTCCCACCTCACTTCCTCTCAGCGCCACCTGGAGTGCGGGGAGGTGTTTACAGCTCAGTTCCTTTGCTCGGGTGTTTGTGCGTGTGTTTGATGTTCCCGAATATAGAGTCTAAGCTCCTTCAAACCGGGGACACTCTGTCTCCATCGATGCTGTGAGCCCAGAGTCCAGCTCGGTGCCTGTCCCATAATAGGTGCTCAGCAAATACATGTGACTTGGAACAAAAGGCAGGGAGGACAGAGGAACTCGGCTCTAACTTACTTTCTTAGAAAAGTTTCAATAAGAACAGTAATAAAAATAAAGTAAAAACAGCATCTGCCAAGCCCTCGACATGCATCCACTCTTTCTTTTGCTCTTCACAGTTTACCTGTTTTAAGGAGTGAGGACATTCTGTTTAGAATACTCCACTAGTTAAGATGGAGCTGGGGATCACACCGAAGCCCATGTTATTTTTGGTACTTCTTTAAACACCAGTATCGTATCGAAGAGATGTTTTTGTGCAGAGCAGGCCGGGTGCCACTTCACTCCTCCTCCTGGCGGGTGGTGGATGATTCTGTGCACCCTCACCCTACACTCGCCTGAAGCATCGCCCTCGGCCAAGTGTGTCCTTCATATCCCCAGGTGTTTTCCAAGAGCAGAAGATCTGTTCAGGAGAACAAGGTTAAATCTCCTGTCCACTTGTCAGTCCCCTGTGGGCAGCAGTAAAGAATTCTCTTTGCCTTTAGATTATTTTAAACCCCAAAGAGGGGCAGACTGTCCCCATGCACTCCAGCCTTCTTTCCCGAAATCTATAAGAAATTGATGGCAGGAGCTGTGGGCAGAAGGTGAAGTTCTGAGGAACCCCTGGAGATGAAGCCCTCAATGATACTTTGAGCCACTGTCCCCAGGGCACCAGCGGCTAAAAGGCGTGGGACTTTGACATCCTATCCAGGCCCAGCCCACCCTGAGAGTCTGTACCGGTACTCAGGGCAATGGGGAGACTAAAGAAGCAGGGTATCTATTAACCCCATCTTTGCCCTTCTCACCTGAGAGTGTTTAGAACAGGAACCAGGCTCCCAGCCTGTGCGCAGCCTGAACCTCCTGTCGGAATGCGGTGGAAATGGTCAAAACACAGGGCTAGACCCCTCAAGAAGGAGGGCATAGGATAAAGCCAGAGGGCACAGGGCCCTGGACACACGCCCCTTGCCCTGTCTTCACTTCCTCCCTGTCTTCTTCCCTCTGACCAAGAAGCTCTGGCATCTGCCTGGAGTCAGGTGTGGCGGTCCAAGTACACTGACCGCCCAGCCCTGCCCCCTTGGTGTCCCCTGTCACTTTGCTCCAATTACCCCAAGTCCCAGTTTTGACCCAGCTTGGGTCCTCCACCCTCACCTTTGCATCTAGTTCCTGATTTGGAGACCATCTGCAGGCAGAGCCAGGTTCCACTCCTGTGTCCAGCTGTCTCCGCCCAGCCAGTCTCTGCACATGACAAATAGCGTCTCTAAGTGAAATGGGAGGACTAAAAATGCCCAGCTCCTGGGGCTGGGGTGGGAGGACAGGAGGAAAGCCACAGCAAGAACTGCCCCATGGCCACAGCCCAGGCAGGATTCACGCTGGTGATTACAGTAGGAGCTCTCTCTGTACATTGACCCCCCCAAGGGACTGTAATACAGTGGTCAACATACGGAGGTGGGCAACATAAGGAACTAGGCCTGCTGTACCGATGTGTGCATGAGGTGCGTGTCCAGAATGTGAAATGAGGTCAACATAGGAGGTGGTCCGTGTAGGGAGGCAGTCAACTACGGAGGTTCTGCCCTTCCTGATATTGTCCATCTGAGCAGGGTTCTTCCAAGTCCCCATTTAAACACCTGATTCTAGCATGGACCTGGCCACAGCCCGGGAGCCACCATCTTCTCCCACCTACCACTACTACAGTGGCATTAGTTGGGTGCAAGTCCTAAATCAATGTGGCTGGATCCCATCTCTGGGCTTCCCCCAAGCAATCAGGAAGAGGCTCAAGGGAGGACCCAGGGAGCAGAAGGTCTGTCTCACCCCTATCTCCTCAGAGTCTTGGGCACCTACAGAACACAGGTGGGAGGGGTGGGGATGAAGACCCCAGCTGACACCTGAAGACAGCTAAGGCTGAGTATTCCTGGCCAAGGCTGGTTTCCTCAGGCTGTTCTACCAGTTGGCTGATCAGAAAGCTTTCAATCAAGAAAGCAGCCACGCTATTGTCTTAGGAAGCACAGAGCTCTAAGAACTTTCTTTTCCAGCACTTTATTTTCTGCACATTGCTTGAGTGAAAGTTACTGTGCCCCTGGGTTTTCCTCCTTCTGCTTCTGCTTGATTTTTATCAATATGCATCTTGTCATCTACCACTGAGAAGGAGCAAGAAGTCACCCACCTCTGCCATGCCCTTAGGTCCCCAGGCCTGCTGTCCCTAGCGTAAGAGGAGCTCTGAGTCAGGGAAGTTGTGGAGAAAGTGATGTGAGCTGAATTTTGCTACTTGATAGGGGATGAATCTAGGCATCTCAAACTCAAAAGCCTTGAGGATCAGACAGGTCACATATATAAGAAGCAACTCAGTGTAAGGCAGTAGGGAAAGGGGTGAACCCTGGAAAAATGGAGCATACACCTCCCACCTCCACACACACACCCAGGGGACACTGCTGCTTCCCAGCTCCAGCAATTACTGTGGTTCCATATTGCCAGATCTTCTGACTATTGAAAAACAGCCAGAAATTAGGATCTTTTATAATGACTAGTCTCTTGAGTTTTAAATTGGCCTCTGATTTTTAAAAGGTTTAATGTTAGGTAAGCCCCCAAATACATACTTAGGCCTGGTATGACCTGGGGCTGGAAGTTTATAAACTTTGAATTCAGCAGATGAAAAACAGGATAAAGGGTTCCAGAGAGAGACCATGATATTCAAAGCTACAACTTTGCAAAGTGACCTACACATTCCAGAAACTGTCCCTTGCTCTGTAGAGTTAGCACGTGGATGCATGGAAAAGTAAAAGGTGTGATCAAGCTCAGAAAGGGTGTTCTGTGCTGTGCTAAGGAATCTGAACTTGATCTTGAATGCAGGAGAGACGCATTGTGCTCTGTATTTCAGGAAGCTGGGTCCTACGTGGGAGGGGTGGGCAGAGAAGCAGTCTCTGCACACAGAAAGATAAGACGGAGGCCATGGCAGTGACCCAGGCAGGACACAGGGGTGGGGATGTCAGCACCTGCCTTGCTCAAGTGACTGAGCTCAAATCCAAGGGCACTTGGCGGTGTGAAAAAGTATATACTTTTTAAATATATATACAGATAAAATACATACAGTATGTATATTTAATTTGAAATCGACTCTATAGATATATATATACACATGTACACACATACATGTCCCAGAGGTACTAGGTGGGGCCGCCATTCCCTGCGAGAATACAGGGAGGAAGCGAGGAGGGAGGGCCATGTGAAGACACCCAGGATGTGCTGTGAGGCTGGCGCAGGGGTGAGACGTACACCAGAGGCAGTCGGGGGATCACCAGCAGTAGATGGACAATGGAAGTCAGGCTTTGGACAAGTGATCGGTGCTGTGACCCCAACATCCAGGGGAGGGAGAAACCCAGGGGAAGTGTTGCCCCAGGAAGGAGGGAAACTTCAGGGAGTCAGTCCACTGGCAGAGCAGACAGACCTCGTGGTCGGCCACGTGATGCAGGCAGGGCCCAAGCCACACAGTGGGGTTCCCGGTGGGGTTCAGTCCTGCACTGCCCTGTGGACCTTGGGCATGCCTCATCCAGTTCTCAGCCCATGACTTTCAAATGTGCTTCTCCTGATGAAGAAAAGAAAGTGCATAAGTGTAATCCCCGGCGGAGCTCCTCCTGGACGGGCCCAGCCTCCACCCGTGGAAGCAGCAGTGGGAAGCACAGAGCTCCCGTGCTGACTCCCCACTGCTCTTTCGTCCACCGCTTCTTACTTCTCCCTAAAGGGCTGCACTGTTGAGGAGCAACTTTTCTGAGGACAGCTGTTCCAATGGGACTTGTCAGACTCCACACACAGCAAATGGTTTCTTCTGTTCCAAAGGGCAGTAGCCACCACCTTCAGCAACACTGCAGCTAACAGTCACATCTGTCCAGTACCCCCATTTTAATCCTACACCAGGACCCCAATTTATAGAGGACATCAAGACCCAGAGAGGACTAGGGCTGCAAAACTAGTACCATCAGGACCAGACCTCCGGTTCCCTCCCTGTGGTCCCAGCCATTCTCCTTCTGTCTGACACCCATTCTTCCTGAGTGGTGATGGCTGAGGCTGCTGGGGCAGAGGGCCTGGTCATTTCCCTGGGACCAGGCAGGGCAGGGAAGGGGACATATCAAACTTCTGGAAGAAAAGTGACTTCAAAGTCCTCTCCACCTGAGTGCCCTCCAGGGGTATTCTCTCAGGAAGAGGCTGCAGCTGGTGTTCAGAGAGATGCTGCCTCTGAATGCCGGCCAGTGACAAGAAGGGAACACAAGAGATGGAAGCAAGCCAGGTTGAAGGCAGAGGTCTCTCAAGCCCCCTCGAGGCAGGTTCAAGAGCAAAGTGTGGCATTGCCGCACAGACGTTCAGCTTCTCTTTAAAGAGCATGGATTTATCTGTGCCATGTGACACGAATGAAATGAGAAGTTTCCAGGGCTGCCAGCCTCTTGGTGAAGGTTTCCTGGTAGTATAGTTCTTCTACAATAAAAAAGGAAAAATGACAGCCGAGGTTAACAATGTGTCTGCAGCGTGAGAGCCAGTGGCTGTCACTAACGGACACTGTAACTGGACAATGCAGGATCGGATGACTTTTCGTAGAAGACCGTCCCTAAGTGTAGCTGTTAATGGCTGGGTCACATTTTATCTTTATTGGTATGGTGTGAATGTAGAGTCTAACTTGAATATTTTCCCAATTAGCTAACCGACTATCTCACAAGTACGTGGTGAGTAACCTTTGCTTCCTCTTCATTCTCTGGCGCCTCCTTAACGGTGTATTAGATACTTTTGTGCAGGAGGTTCAGGGCCGGGTGCCGGGGGCAGCTCTCTGCAGGCCTTCAAGGTTTGGCTACTTGCAGACCATGAGTGAGGCCCTCCCTGCTTTGCTGATTTATGTGCTGGGTGACCCTGAGCAAATGGCTTCACTTTGGGAGACTGGGTGTCCTATTTCTAAAACCAAATAAGGAATACAATAGTTTATATGCCTCTGGTACGGGGGGTGGGGGCTTAGAGAATAAAGTTGTTCATATTTTTAATTGGTCTCTGGGAATCTGTATCTCCTTTTAGGAAAGTGTGTTAACACACCTGTCTGGGACGAGAATTGTCACCTGGAATGGTGGTGGCATCACTCCTAGGGAGTGAAATTTGGTGGGAGGAAAAAGGCTATTTAGTTTGAAATATGTATATGTGTGTATGTGTATTTACAATATATGGAGTATATATTCAGTTTGAAATATACTATATATACAGTCTATAAAGTCTACAGTATATATAATATAGCATACATAGTATATATATTCAGTTGGAAATATACCGTATATGTACTACCATATATATATATATATATAGTGTACATATATATGGTATATATACATGCACACGTGTACATATTTCAAACTAAATGTACACATATATACTATATATGTATACATGTATGTGTGTACTATATATATAGTATATATAGATGTTTCAAACTAAATATATTCAAGATGGATATTTCAAACTAAATATATTCAACAATGTTTTGTGTTTGGGAATTTTATAAAACTATCATTTTGTAAGAAAAACTATAAACAGTAATGCTGAACAAATCTTGTTGGGTGTGCATATAGAGAAATCTCTAGAGTTTTTAATTGGGGCACCTCTGCCAGGGGAACAGTAAGATCAAGGAGGGATTTTATGTCATTGTAAATGGAAGTGCTACAAGGAGATGATTTAAAATAATGGATTTTCTGAGCCAGAAGGAATCTAAAGATGCCCCGAGGACTCTAACCCATCCCATTGCTCGGGACCATTTGTCATGTCTCTTCCCAAGGGCCAGTTTACCCCAGAGGGCGCCCACACTTGCCTTTCTCCCCCCTCTCCCAGCCCCACGAAGGAGGTCTGTCTAGGGCCACCTGGTGAGCCCAGCAGAAGCTGAGAACCAGACCTAGGAAGTCCCAGATTCACCTACCCAGGAAAGAGGAGGTGTCCGCCATTGTCAAACACTGATGGGGTCTGAGTAAAAGGGGGCTGAGAAATGCCACCTTATAAGGCGGCACAAGAGCACTTTTGATAGAGTGATGGGAATACAAATCAGATTGAAATGGAAGGAGCAGGAGGTGGCATCTACAAGAGACCGCTATTGTAGACAAATGGGACAAAGTTTGCTGTGCTGGGGAGAGACAGAGAAATAGTTGAGGTTGAATATGGAATTAAGGTAGGGTTGTTTATTTAAGGTGAGAACAGAGAACACGTATTTCAGTGCCAGCAGCACTGGGGGTGGACCAGTAGCCTGGCATAGTAATTAGGAGCTGGGCTCTTTAGCCAGCCTCCTGGGCTCAAATCCTGGGGTCCCTCCTTGGTAGCTATGTATCCCTGGCAAGTTTCTCGCCTTCTCTGTGCCTCAGTTTCTTCTTACTTAGAGCTTTGCAGCTATTATGAGACTTTTTTTTTTGGTAGTTTTTGGCCGGGGTTGGGTTTGAACCCACCACCTCCTATATGGGACCTGCACCCTACTCCTTTGAGCCACAGGCACTGCCCCTATTATGAGGTTTAACAAAACTAATGTGTAATTTTGGAGCAGAGCCAAACACACACCAGGTCTGGGGTAAATATCGGAATTTACACAGTGGATAAGAAAATCTCAGAAGGCCAGAAGGGATGCAGTTCAGAACACAGGTAAAGGCACCTGGCTATAATAAGAGGACAACTGGCTCCACTTGCCACAAGACGAAAGGCTAAGTCCTTCTATTTGCAAGTGTCTCTTGGCCCCTGTGCAGTCCAGGCACTGTGCCCAGCAGAGGGGGTACGGCAGCCAGAAGACAGACACCCACTTCCACCATGGAGCTTACATTCTAGTGGTGGAGTCAGACACTGCATTTTCTATTACATATGGTGATAAAAAGATGAAAGAGGTGAGAGTTCAAAGGTGGAGGTGGGGACGGCCACCGTGGGGGCCAGGGGAGGGGAGAGAAGATAGTCAAGGAAGCCCTCTCTATGAAAGTGACATCTGTGCAAAGATTTGCAGGAGGGGAAGTGAGCCCTGGGGCTCTCTGTGGAATGAACATTTCAGAGAAAGGGACGAGCTGGCACAAAGGCCCAGGACCTGGGGCTTGCCTGGCCTATAGGTAGGTGAGCACACTTGCGGAAGGCTGATTCCTTGTCTCTGCTGAGGATGGACATCTTCAGCCTTTCCCACCCATTCATTTAGCAGTCCTCTCTAGAGTACACTGGATGTGCCTGAAATATGGCTTCCATAGAAATACAGAGATGAGCAGGACTCTGGACCCATATCTGGACTCTGTCTGGGGGTGGGGAGAAGGTTGCTGCTGATGTCAAATGCATGGACGCAAAGGCAGCTGAGTGTAGGGAGCGCCTGTCCCCTGTGCATGTCCAGGAATATGAGGCAGGCCAAGAGGCCCAGGCTCATCATACTGCAGGGGGCTTCAGAATGGGAGCAAGGGACTCAGAAAAAGCTCTGTAGCCACAGACACTACACAGAAGATGTCCTTTATCTCCAGAGCTTTTCACCAGGTCCAGCTCAACCAGCAGCATAAATATGTATCACCTCTGGGTTTTAACTGCTTTAGTCCCTGGGGATTTTGAGTGGTAGGGATTCAGGAACGGAACCTTATCTTAGAAGGATGTATTTTAAAACCTGTTTCCTTTATTTTTTATTAGGGGGGGCAGAGTCTCACTTTATCACCCTCATTAGAGTGCTGTGGTGTCATAGCTCATGACAGTCTCAAACTCTTGGGCTCAAGTGATCCTTTTACCTCAGCCTCCCAAGTAGCTGAGACTACAGGCACCTGCCACAGTGCTCAGCTATTTTTAGAGAAGGGATCTTATTCTTGCTCAGGCTGGTCTCGAACTCCTGAGTTCTAACAATCCACCCACCTCAGCCTCCCAGAGTGCTAGGATTACAGGTGTGAGTCCCCACATCCAGCCAAATCTGTCTCCTTTATAAGATGGGCGTAGTTGGTGGACAAATCCCTCATGAGTTGTTAGTCCCCGTACATGAATCCTCTCTGGCTGATGCTTCATTCACTCCAAAAGTGTTCCAATTGGAATGATAAATTCCATCACCCTGGTTAGAGGTGACCCACGGTTTCACGATGAGAAAGAAGGATCAGGAATTGGCATGGTGGGAAATGCTTGGCATCGAGTGCCTTGTTTACTTGTATTTTGATGTGCAGATGCCTCTAAGAACTTTTATGTAAAGACGAGGGAAATTGGCTGGAACACAATCAAAGCCCTAAGTCCTCTGGGATGTTTTCTGAAGTTGAGCAAAGGAGAGAGCCAAGAGTAAGCTGGTACCTTTTTGTATACCGATGAAAGCTGATTAACAAGCAAAAGTTTGCTGAAATCAAAGCAAATGGATAAATCAAATCAAGCTAATATTTAAAGTGAAAGCAGAAGGGATGGCAAGAAAAGAGCTGAACAATGGATGGGGGGGAGCTCAAGGATGTAAAAAGAGTGAAGCCCGTGAGCTTGAGGAGTTCATGCTCCCTGCTGGCCTCTGTAGCGCCCTTGGAGGCCCAATGCCAGAGAGCTCAACTGTCAAGGTTGAAACCTGCACGGGTCTTCAGAGCTACTGTGCCCAGTGGTTTCTCAGTATCTTTGAGGTTCCGTACAGGACTAACCTGCATTATAGAAAGGGTGTCACCGAAGCTCTTCGGCCAGACCTGATGAGCCAGACGCTGCAAGTGTGGAACCAGAGGGGAGTACCACGCTGGCGGTAGGTATGAACTTAAATCGAGATTTTGTGCAAATCCCGCACTAGAAGTTCCACTTACTATCTGTGAAGTGGAGGGTGCTGCCAGGGGCCCCCTGTACCACTAGGAAAGCCAGCAGTCACTGGCCAGGGCCAGGCCGCAGTGTGATCCAGGCAGTTCTCACACTGACTTGGAGCTGGCAGTGCAGGCATTTATGGTCCTCCCTGTTGGACCTGTAACTGCAGGGAAGCTGTGCTCAACCAGAAAGATGTCATTGGGAGAAGGACGGCACAGGGGCCTCCCAGGTGGAGGAGGACGGGAGCATTTTGCTCCTCACATCCCAGAGCAGGAATCAGCAAACTATGGATCATTGGGCAAATTCAGCCAGCTCCCTGTTACCACATGGCCTGCCTGCCAACAATGAAAAAATCGAAAGGAGAATAACCTTAGCAGCGAGTGATTTTTTTTGTTTTTTGAGACAGAGCCTCAAGCTGTCACCCTGTATAGAGTACTGTGCCATCACAGCTCACAGCAACCTCCAATTCCTGGCTCAAGCGAGTCTCTTGCCTCCACCTCCCAAGTAGCTGAGACTACAGGCATCCGTCACAACAGCCGGCTATTTTTTGGTTGCAGCCGTCATTGTTGTTTGGCGGGCCTGGGCTGGATTCGAACCTGCCAGCTCAGGTGTATGTGGCTGGCGCCCTAGCCCATTGAGCCACAGGCACCAAGGCAACAGTGAGTGATTTATAATATCCCATATGCTGTTCAGAATCTTTGCATTCATTAGCTCAGGTAATCTTTACATCAATCCTATGAAGTAGATACTCATTCTGTAGATGAGGAAACAAAAGGAAGCTTCCTGTCAGGTTAGGGAATAGTCAAAGCTCACACAGATTAGCTCAGCTAGAATTCAGACCCAGGCAGTCTTAGCTCAGAGCTTGCTTTCCCCCCCTGCTTCCTCATATGAAAAGTTCCCCAGCACTATAAGGGTAGTGTGTTAAGTTCCAAAAGAGAGATTCAGGTTAACACATTCCAGTGAGTTCCCAGAGGGAAGACAGTGGAATCTCAATAAAAGCAAGGAAAGGCAGGGGCGGCAGTTGTGGCTCAGTGAGTAGGGCGCCGGCCCCATATATGGGAGGTGGCAGGTTCGAACCCACCCTCGGCCAAAAACTGCAAAAATAAAATAAAATAAAAGCAAGGAAAGACTTTGTAGAAAGTGAGACTGTCTTTCCATTGTGATACAATGACAAGAACACTAACTCTGAACCCCAATTAAGAGAAATTGTGTACCCCCAAAAGCATTACACTCTCACAGTAGACCTAATGAAATTGTTTAAGTACAAAAAAATTGTTCTTAATTATGATAATTTTTATTTTGTCAATGGTAATGTATTTTCTCTTATTACTTAATTATCCATGGCATATACTATTTTTTTTCTCTTGGCCCATAATGTCTAAAAGATTTGCTGTCTGGCTCTTTAAAAGAAAAATGTACTGATTCCTAGAAAATATATAAACTTGGGTTTCTGTGGAATGTGATTAGAAAGGCTGGCTACACCACAGACAGCATGCATACCGTGGCCTCTAGTTCTTGAAGTAAACTGAGTCACGGAGATAGAAAGATGGACCCCAATTTGGTGCAATAATTGATAAAATTTATTACACCTGCAGGGGGCTGATACCACAAAGGCATGCAGCCCCAAATGCCAGGTGGGCAATTCTTTTCTACTATTTTTCTTGCGTGGTCAGCAAAGCAAGCTAGCGTAATACAGAAGCTAATTATAGCAGTTAAAGCAGGGTTGCAGGGTAGGGGGGTACATATTGGTTCATAAATCATAAGATACATCACAAGTTCATTACTTCATGGGTCATAAGGTACATGGTTCATACATAGTTCAAGGGTACAAAGTACGGGCATAAGAGTTGGGTAAGTTTCTAAGGAACTCGGGACTTTCCACCAAGGGGTATTGCACCAGGGGCTTCTTTAAATTATACCCCTCCCTTCCTTCTGTATGCTTATCTCTTCTTCTAGAATTTAGCTCCTCCACCCTTGTTGGGGCTGGAGCTAAGACACAAAACACTTCCCCTTTGAAGGGTAAAGGGTTTGTTATATTTTTTAAATCTATGGGTTGGGGGATTAGTAGCAGGGGTAGGGGGCTTGGTGCAGGGACAGGGGGCTTGGTTATTACATTCTCAGGAATGTGGGAAGTTTGACCTTGAACTGAGGTCTCATGAAGACTCAACAGTTCCATCACTCCTGAGCAGATGGTGGGTGGATACAAGCCTTTCATCAAAGATTCTCTGGTAGTGGCTACTGAAGATGCCTTAGACGAGGCAAAGCTGGAAGAAGCTTTCTGCTAGGGCAGGTTGCATCCAGGTGGTAGGGGATCACCTCACTATGCCCAACCTGAAATGAATTACCAAGACTACAAACCATGATTCATGCACCTGCGTCCTGCTCAAAGTGGATCCGAGAGACCCATGATGGAGTCTCATCAGAAGTGCAAATTGACCCAGGCCAACAGTAGGGCGCCATGTTTTCCAGTGTGCTGGGGCAAGATACCTTCTGAAGAATCTTCCCTTGCCCACTTTGTGGCGAGGTTGTACACTGGATGGACCAAAGCTAGGGCTTCTTAGGAGAAGGAGAACTTGAGCAGCAAATCGTAATTTGGAGATAACAAGTTCAGAGAGCTCCCAGCCAAATGAGCTCTGGGCAGGTGAGTGACGGCAGCTGGACAGCCGTCTGCTGCTGTTCTAATCACAGGTGCTCAGGGGTCCCACTGACACTGTGGAGGGGTCTTGCCTTTTCTCCGTGGTATTCTGCCTCCTTAGGACTGCTACATCATGTTCCAGTCTTCTGGACAAATATTGTGTGGTTCCACTTACATAAAATATCCAGCGTAGGCAAATTCACAGTGATAGAAAGTAGAATAGCCGTTACAGGGAGAGGATGTGAAGGAGGAAAGTTTTTGTGTAATGGGTGCAGAGTTTCTGTTTGGGTAATGAAAATGTTCTGGAGACGGATGGTAGTGGTGGTTGACAACACTGTGACTGTATATAGTGCTGTTAAACTGTGCTCTTTAAAATGGCTAAGATGGTCCCTTGGGTCATTTTATGCTGCTATAACAGAATGCCACGAGCTGATTGACTTTTTTTCTTTTTGAGACAGAGTCTCTGTTGCCCAGGCTAGAGTGCTATGGCCTCAGCCTATCTCACAGCAACCTCAAACTCCTGGGCTCCAGTGATCCTCCTGCCTCAGCCTCCTGAGTAGCTGGGACTACAGGCACCCGCCAAGATACCTGGCTAGGTTTAGTAGAGACAAGGTTCCATTCTTACTCAGACTGGTGTCTGAGCCAGGCTGGTTGAACTCATTGAGCTCAAACGATCCTCCTGCCTTGGCCTCCCAGAGTGCTAGGATTACAGGTAATTTATAAAGAACACATTTATTTTTCACAGTTCTGGAGGCTGGGGAGTCCAAGATCAGGGGTGCCAGCAGGGTAGGGGCTGGCCTTTTTGCTCCCAAGATGGTGGCCTAAACGCTGTGTCTTCCAGAGAGAAGGACTACTGTGTCCTCACATGGGAGTGAACCCACTTCCTAAGGCCCTTTTAATAGAGGTATTAATCCATTCTGGAGGACAGAGCTCTTAGATCTAAATGTCTCTCATTAGATCCCACCTACTAACACTGTTGCTTTTGGATTAAGTTTCCAATCTGTACATGAATTTGGGAAGAGGAGGCATCCATGCTTAGCAGATGGCAAATTTCATGTTTTGTATATTTTACCAGAATAAAAATAATTGAGGGAAAAATAACCTTTTAAAACAAAAAAAAAACTCTGACCACACTGTTGTAAGCCTTAGCTCTATTCATGTGGCTGACCCCAAATCATCCTTTTCCTCACTTTTCCCTGACCACGTGTCTGTGGAGCCGTATACTTACAGTGTGTCCTGGGGAATCAGTAGGCAGAAACTCCAACGGTTGTAAGATGTACATTAGAAAAAGAATTCAGTCCCCAGAATGCGAAGGAAGAACCATCTGCAAATTCATGAATTGTGCTTTAGTTTAATCTTCTATTCTCAAGACTGATCAACTGTTTAAGTTGGGTCCAGACCTTTAATTAAAGTTGTCAGCTCTTGGAAGTTCATTCAGAGGCTGAGTCTCTGTGAGAAGCTGTATTTGTGGGAAGTTCTAACACAGCTAGGAAATCCCAACACACCGGGGATTGCCTTACCTTTAAACAGTTGGGCTTGGTAAACATATCAAAACATTGCAGTGTACTCCGTAATACATACAATTACAAATTGTCAATTAAAATAATAATTAAAAACTAAAATACAAAGAAGCAGCTGGGCTTGGATGAAGAAGCTAAACAGAAATGCAGTTTTCAAGTTTGCTGCTTGTTTTTCATTAAAATACATCCAACTGTGCATGGTTTGGGTTTTCTTTAAAATGTTTTTAGTTTTTTAGAGCCAGGGCTGTTCACACTGGAGTGCAGTGGCAAGATCATAGACCTTGAACTCCTAGGCTCACAGGGTCCTCTTGCCTTTGCCTCCTGAGTAGCTGGGAATACAGGTGCATGCCACCACACCTGGCTAATATTTTATTATTATTATTATTTTTTAGAGACAAGGTCTTGGTATGTTGCTGCCTGGGCTGGTCTCAAACTCCTGGCCTCAAGCGATCTTCTTGCCACAGTCTCCCAAAGTGCTGTAGTTACAGGCATGAGCCACCACGTCCAGCCTGGTTTTGCTTTATGAACATAGATTCTTTATTGATTGTCTTAGTTTACTGTATACACTCTGCTAGGAGAGAATGTCATGTTCCTAATGGGAAAAACCTGACATTCTAAAATGTAGACTTTTAAAGTCATCGACCTCTGTTTTCACGGTGGCTGAGAATATTGCAGCAGGATCAAAGGGACAGTTCTCACTAATATTACACCATGTTTTGTAGAGTTCTGCACAGCGAGCAAAGTGCATTCCCATGTATTTTCTCATTTGAGTGATCTTAGCAAATGTTTCCCACCTGATCATCTTTTATCACTCATCCAGATAGGTACGTGCAGTCCCACATCACAAGAAACATAGGCTTATTTTAATAATGTTTGTGGCAAAACCTGATTAGAAAAAGCAAGTCCCTTGTCAATGCATAAAATTTCTTCTACAGCCCAACACTGCAGCCTGAGTTTCTCCGATGATGGTTGCCCATCCTCTGGACAACGGACAGATGACAGGTGGGGTCTTGTACAGTCATAAGTGCTATGCAGGAAAAGAGCACATAAGCTACAGGGAAGACTTTAGAAGAAAAGTCCCATTTATGGGCAAACTTTGATTCACTGAGCCCAGTTGGGCAAGGCACTATGCCAGGCTGAGAAAGTGAACAAGACAGGGTCTTCCCTGTTTTAGGTTGGTGTGTTTAAGACCAACAGATCAGGAGATGACTGCCACTGAAAAATACTTTGTTATATTGACAATTGTGTGGTGAGAAGTCACACAAGAAAGTGCTGGGGACCATCAGGAGGCAAAGGGGAGGGGAGCCGGCAAGGCTGGGTGAACAAGGCTTTGAATTGGGTACTTTGAATAACTCCAGCAGGCTCCGGGATGCAGGAGTGAGCTGTCCCTGGCTGCATGGTTCTTGGCCAAGGGTAATTAGGGCGGGCAAATATTGACCCTGCATGTGGCATCCTCATATACAGGGGGGAGTGTGCCGGATTGGGTGGTTTGTATGGGTCACAAAGCCCCAGATGTCAAAGCAGCAGAATGGGGGGGGCATGGTAATTGCACACCCTCGGGACCTACACCCCTGTGCAGAGAGCAGCCAAGGAGCCTGGGACGCAGACCCCAGGCCTTGGGCTCCTCAGCTCTAAGAGGAGGAGTTCAGGTTGTGTAATTGGCAAGATTTCCTAAAGCTCACAGCTGTGATGCCATGAAGTAATTAAATATGAGAAAAAGGTGACAAATGCTTTCACAGAATTGAGCGCTGTGGGAAAAGAAAGAGAAGATGGCTGAGAATTGAAAATCGGGGATGGTTTTGAAGGGAGGCCAGACGCTGGGCTGGGGGGTTGCATGAAAAAGCCTTGGGTATGGACTGGCTGACGGGGGTGGGGGGATCCATCGACTTGGAGATTTTGAATGGAAGTTCTCAACTGAAGGCAATTTTGTCCTCCTGCCCCAGGAAACATTTAGTGAGATTTTTTTTTCACAGCTTGGGTGTGGGTTGTGGGGTGAGGAGGGCTGCTGCTGGTACCCAGGGGCCAGAAGTCGGGGCAGATGCTGTTGAACTCCCTGCAATGCCCAGATCGACATCACTCCCCTGACCCCGCCCTGCCAACAAAGAAATACACCAGCCAATGTCCACAGTGCCTGGCTGGGAAATCCTGAGTTGGAGGAAGCATTGGTATGAAAAAAGTGCATGGGTTTGTAGTACCCCATGGCCCCAGGACTCGGTGGTCTCCGGGACCCAGCCTGGATCCAGGTGAAGAGAAATCCCAGGAGCCAGTGTCACAAAGCATTTGGTGTGCTCTGAGCCTGGCTGTTGCGGGGTGGGGCGGCGATGGAGATGTTGGGCAAAGAGTAAAAAGTTCCACAACGATCAAGTTCTGAAGATTTGTTGTATAGCACAGTGACTAGAAGTAGTAATACTGTATTGTACGCTTGAAGATTGCTAAAAGCGTATCTTACATGTTCTTACCACAAAAAAAGAAAGTATATGAGATGATGAGCACGTGAAATAACTTGATTTAATTATTTCACTCTGCGTGTGTGTGTGTGTGTATAATATATATATATCAAAACATTGCCTTGTACATCACAAACACACAATTTCTATTTTCCAATTATGCCCTAATAAAGCTGGCAGGGCACTGGGGACTCAGTAAAAATAAAAAAGTTATTGCTTCTACTCCCTCCTAACCTGAAATTCATGAGGACAAGGGCCGTATATATTTAGCTTTGCCAAAGCTCAAAATTTAGCATTACTCAACACATTTTTGCTGAATGAATGAGAAAGAAATTAAATGAGGTGCGGCGCTGTCCTCATGCACAGCCTTCTTAGATTTCATGGAAGAACCTGGGTCTGTTGAGGTTTGCTCTTTGTACAAGCAGAGGATGGGATTTGTCTGAAGGGAGACCTGTCTGCGTTTTTTCTTATGATTTCTTCTTATTTAAAAGAAGAAGAATTTAGAAATTTATATACCTTATCCCTCATCAAAGATGCGATAAGCATCCCCTTCCACTTTCTCACCACTTTCTCATGTTTTGCCTTCTTTAAATATTTAACTGTTTAATTCAGTCTTCCCCAGAGGGTGGTGCAAGTACTTCTGGCTTTACTTGTGATAAAGTGAGATGATTTTAGCAACTCCATTGATGAGTATTTTAGCTTTAATGGTTGTGTGGTTTTCTTAAACAAATGTATAATCAAGGTATCATATTGAGCCTGTATTTCACAGGTGGTATTGCTTAGGTTAAGTTTTTAAAGATGAATCAATTTTAAAATACTCCGTATAAGTGGATAATAGTGTGTGGGTGATAAATATGACAAACTGGCGATAGAAATATGAGAATTACTGATGGTTGGGACACAGTGGTTAAATCCATTTAAAATTTATTTTGCTGTCTAGAGTAGGGTAGCACTCAACTGTTTTTCTCCCAATTTACCCCCAAGTTGTTAACCAACTACTCCAAACCATTTACCAAATTTCTCTTTGATAGTGATTTTTCAAAGTCATATGTCAATTCTTATAAATAACACTTCTGGACAAATTCTTTTGTTCCATTAAGCTTTTATTAGTCTTGTGCTATTCCTGCAATTTTGAGTACTGTGTTCCACTTAGTATCCAGCCCAGCAGGTCTCCCCTCCCTCCCAACAGGGCTGATTTTGAGGGCTGTGTCGGGGTGGGCAGATGCAAAAAGACAGTGACAGGGGCTGTAGCACACCCCGCAATGCCCTCAAGGTCTGGCTCAAGTGGACAATGGTTATGGGGCTAGAGCTGACTGGACATTCCCAGATGTACAAGAACTCTGCTATCCCAAGGGGAAATGGCGAGAAACCAAAAAAAAAAAAAAAAAACTCAGGCATTATATTAAAATGAGAAGATTCGTGATATTCGTTTAAGTAATAACTATACTTGTGGTAAAATTTGACTTGAAGGGAGGGTAGAATGAGACACTGGGGTGAGTCTCAACACCCTTCCTGGTGTCTAGTCATCTGCTGTGAATTGGAGAATACTTCCTGAGGCCAAATAATGTTGAAAAGACCTTTTAATCTGTTAGCAAAAGACATTTAATATATATACACACACACAGAGTGAACATAAAGTTTGTGTGCAATTTTAAATTGCACACTGTTTCAAATTGCACATGAACTTTATGGTCATCTTGTGTGTGTGTATATGTATTGTGTACTCATACACCTATGTTCTTAGATATCTATTATATATACATATATATATGTATGCTAATCCTAAGGAAAGCAGATAGAACAATCCATACTTAAAACCAGGGTCAAGATAACCATTCACTTCACTTCTCCCAAAGAGTTCTCATCTAATGACAAGGTTCCTTCCAAATCACAATGTCTCCCATGATTTTCACTGTTTCCTCGGAGTGCACCAACATTCTGACTAAAAGACTAAATAGAATTTTTTTTTAAATAACAAAATTCCTCTGTACCTCCCCAAACCACACCCCCATGCATATTTATTAATAAAAATAATTAGTCTCATAGACAACTTTTCTAAAACACAAGGTACCAAGTATTCATCATCCTTCAGGATAGAGTGACCGGAAGCAGAAGGAAACCACGTGGCCAGACAGAATGGGATTGGACAGAGCTGAATAGAAGGCAGGGCTACAAAAGGCTTTTTAGAATGCTTCATTCCAAAAGCTGTCTCCAGAAGAAGGAATAAAAGACCCCTTTACCCACCTACTCCCTCCCCACTTCCTAGCAAAATGATACTGCTTCCTATCATTTCTCTTGCCACCAAAAATGCAATCATTATCACATTTGGCTGGAGGTACTATTGAGTAATCTTGTTGCATACTTTGAACTTCTGGTGTCTAAAGGTTCAAGAAAATATGATGGGCAACATCTTACAACGGTGAGTGAAAACAAGAGAAGATGGCCAGCAGATGCTGAGTCATGCTAAAGCATATGCTGAGTCATGTTAAATCATGTGGGATTAACGTACAAGAACGATAAACTAATTCCAAGAGGGTTTATTTCCAGTCTCAAATGGGTGCTAAGAGAGATAATTCAAGGGGGCAAGGTGCAAGGGAAGATCTGGGAGCTTTCCTTACCTGTAAAATTCTTGAGCTATGGCTGGGGCCAGTAATTTGCCCATTCTGGAGAGTTCAGAGTGAGACCTGATCTTCCCTCTGTAGTTCTCCTGGTGGACTGTGGGATCTCCTGGCAATTGAAGAGGACTTTTCAAAGAGCTGGGTTTATAAATAATGCATTTCCTTTGTCTTGCAGGAATTCTGGAGGCAGAGGTACAATCAGATCAGCTGTGAACAGCTTACATAGCAAATCTAATAGGTTTGTAAATTAGATTTTGTGTTCATTTGTTTTTGCTGTAAGGCAGCTATTAATCTGCTTCTTCTCTTTGCTGGATGGTGCCCTTCTTATTTAGCAAATAGATCTGTTTCGTTTCACTTTGGCTTTGCATTTCCCTAATCGCTTTTGGGGGGACCTGTCAATGGAAGATCACATGAAATGGCCCAAGGTCTAGAGGTTGCAGAGATGGAAAATGTAGATGGGTAAGAGTCACTTTCTGGAAACGAGCCCACCCACTTGGTAGTGCTTGGGCCACCAGTGAGATTACTGTTAACTTACATTTTTGTTGAGCAATGGAGACCCTGAAGGGAACCAGAACTTTCTCCTAATTTCATTGTGGTTGATGGCTTGTCCAGGAGGTTAAAATGGAAAATAAAGCATTCAGGAACTTTGCTGAGACCTCCTAAAATATTGAGGGAGTCACACAGTAATATAGACCCTGATTGGGCAGTCCAAATTCTGAACGAGTATTATTACATCATGTGACAAGGCAGAACTGAGAGACTTTGGGACAGTCCTGACAGCCTGATGCAGGGGAGCCTGCAAATGATTTGCAGGTCAACAAGCCCAAGCCTGCCACTTGCTGTGGCTGCACCAGGCTCCCAAGTCCCCATTCTCTACAACGGCAAGTGCCCCGTAGCTGTGGAGCAGTGAAAGGAAGTATTTAATTATGTGACATAAACAAAGGCCACTGCTCAAAATGAAAGCCTTGTTTTGCTTTCTAAATATCCTAATTCGGTCAGTCTGGGAATGAGAGTCCATATTATTTGGAGGACAGTGTATTGTCTGCCCGTCCATATTTTTTTAAGATCTCTTGTTTTCTTTTTTTTTTAGAGACAGAGTCTCACTTTGTCACCCTCGGTTGAGTGCTGTGGCGTCTCACAGCTCACAGCAATCTCTGACTCCTGGGCTTAGGTGATTCTCCTGCCTCAGCCTCCCCAGTAGCTGGGACTACAGACGCCTGCCACAACGCCTGGCTATTTTTCTATTTTGCAGTTCAGCCGAGGCCGGGTTTGATCCCGCTACCTTCGGTATATGCGGCCTGCACCCTACTCACTGAGCCACAGGCGCAGCCCCCTAAGATCTCTTGACCATATCTTATAAGATCTCTTGACCATATAAGACCCAGTCAAGTATATCCATTCCTGACTGCATGACTGACTGGAGAAAATATCCCACATCCCTGACATCATTGTTTTTGGATCTTTAGAGGCCGTTTAGCCACCTTGGAGCTATGAATGAAGCTTAGATTTCGCCTGAAGCAATGCAAATACAGCAGCAAGAAAGGAGAGGCCTAAGTGTCCCTAAGTCCCTGTTCTGTTGTAAGAAGCTTTCCCTCTTTTCCAGAAAGAAGAGCCTGCCCCTCCAGCCCAAGTCCCTGTAGTGGCTTAGGGAGGCCCAGTTTCATGGGAATCAAGTGTAGGAGGTGGGAAAACAGTCTTGGGAGCCAGGCAGCCATGGTCCCCTGGGCCCCCAACCATGGCTCGGACAAGTGATTTTCAACCTCCCCCCTCCCCCAAACACACACACACACACTTGGCTTCTTCATTCCTTTAGAAAAATACTGCAACAGCTTCTTTGAAGGGTGCTTCAGAATTAGAACCAGTGAATGTAAGGGTCCATCCAGCCCAGCGCCAATATATAAAGGCACTCCACTGACGCTTGTTACTGTCACTGCGGGTGTTTCTGCAGCACCAGAAGATGGTCACTGATGGTGAAGTTTAGGAGTTGGAGGGCAGAGCAGCTTCGGCCTAAACCTCTAATGTCATTTGGGAGGAGGTGGAGGGGACTGAGGACAGGAGGACACATTTATCCTGCTGTGTAGAGCCAGCTCACCCTCCCGACTATGTTTGTGCAGCTCAGAGCCACTGAAACCTGGGCTTCCCTAACCCATCCCCCTACTTTACAAATGAGAAGGCAGAGACCAGAGACCTGAAGTGACTTTCCCGAGTCCCCCGGCTAGAGAGTGAAAGAGTCAGGATTAAAATCCCGGAAGACCGCAGCTGGCCTTGCAAGGTCCCACCCAGGGTCACGCCAAAAGTGGAATTTCGGCAGCATCTGTGTCGGCATGTATCTCTCTCCCTTTCCTGCCTCTGCCACCCCGTGTTCAAGAGAAGTCTGGAAAGCCCTTCGGGAGGTGTCTGAAGAGGTCCCCTCTACAAGTATCCAGAGAGAATCCTTCTGCAGAGCCCTCTCTCCTGAGACAGCATGGTGTCATCCAGCCTGCCCCAGGCTCTGAGGACCATCAGCCTAGACTGAGTCCGCCCTCAGCCACGAGATGCCAGGGCCCAGTCACTGATGCCTGATGGGAATATCAGCTCGCCCCATAGGAGGACAACTCCTCATCGCAAACCCTGGAGCTTTTCTATCATATACGTCTACTGGGCTGCAGTAAAGTTTGGGGTCTTGGGGTGTGGCAGCTAAATGCGTGGTCCTAAGGCCATTGCTCCTGCCTGCGGCCCACACAGAAGTAAGCGGTACCAAAGCTGCCATACAAGGTCCTACTAGAGCCCCACAAGGTGACAACCAGTGGCACATGCAGGAACCATTGATGGCCCTTTTAGAATTCTAGATCCTCAGAGCTAGGCATCCACCTCTTCTATACTGTCTTTCTATAAATGGGGAAGCTGTGGCTCAGGGAGGTAGTGATTGACCTAAGGTCACACCGCTTATCTTTCACTATACACACCCTCGTCTGTCCTCATGAAAACAGTAAAATTCCCACAGGGCGAGGCCTCTGTGTCTTTACACCGGCTGCCTTAAGCCTGCATGCCAGAACGGCTCTATCTGCCTTACTCAAAACACTTTTTAATTTTCTGTCCTCTGCAAAGTTACATATGTTTGAATCCAAGACAAGTGGTATCAGCCAGAGGAGCCAGAAGTACTGAGCAACAGAGGTGGGCAGGTGAGGGGAACAGGTGAGATGCTGTGCACCGCTAGCTGCAAAAGTCAAAACAGAGCGCTAGATTTAGACCTCGCTAACAGGATTTCATCTTTTTAAACGTGGCTGTTCCAAGATAAAAGCAGAGGACAGAGACGTTTGGTTTGAACTCTTTAAAGCTTCAGAATTTGGCATCACAGATCCACTTACCATTCTAACTGGGAGAATCTGCTGTCAGCACTGACAAACAGAACTTTGGATGTGACCCCCATGCATCTGTGTGCATCCGGCAGAAAGCAGACTGGCTCTTATGCTGCCTTTAAAGATAGAATCGTAACCCAGTTTCTGAGACACCTACTAGCATACATTTCAAGCCTCTGAATTCAAGTCGGTCCCATAATGCCTGGCGTTCCTGAGTCAGGTGAAAGATGATGTGTACCCAGAAAAACAATCCACCTGGGGCACACAAAACCAGCCAGTTCCTTTATCCACTCCAGCCCCAACACCACCACCTGCCCCCAGGATCAAGTTCAAACTCCAATTCAACAAACACTTTTTTACTGAGCACCTGCTATCTTAGCCCATTGGGGAAGAAGGAAATGAGTGAGAGAGATCCCCTGCTCATAGCCTGGGGGAGAGACGCCACACAGACAATTCTGGAACAAGGTTGGTGTGGCAAGGGACAACTCAGTTACCTGCAAGAGAGTGATGAGAAACTAGGGAGGAGGGAGAAGCCACAGGCTACAATCACATCATCCTGGAATAAGCTTTTGTTTTCTCTTTCAGTTTATAAGGTTATCATTCAATACTTTGCTGCTAATATACCTGGTCCTTGTGGAGTTTCTTATCAATAGCTTGAATTAGAAATGTTACCCTTCTGACGGTGACTGCCAGATTTCACAGGGAGGAAACGTTGGGGGTGGTGGGAGAAAGACAGTTTTTCACCCCCTTTTCCTGTCTCCAAGAATGCATGTCGCTTATACCTGAGGGAGAGAGTTTGTGCATTCTGGAAGATAAATAGACTTCCTTCTCTCCCCAGGTAATAACTGCAATTTTGCTCTTCTGAAGAAGTTTACATTCAAGCCTGTGCAAAAACAAAACTATTAGACTTGTCATCGGCACGCTAACAGATCATGTCTACCCTCTTCCTTCCCTCCTCCCCCAGAGCTGAAGTTGTAATAAACGGCTCCTCATCGCCAGCTGTTGTTGACAGAAGTAATGAAAGCATGAAGCACACCATCCAGCCAGCCTCGTCCAAATGGAGACACAACCAGACGCTCTCTCTGAGGATCAGGTACTGGTAATTACCTATAGGACGAGAGGTAGCCTTGGCCTTCTTCAGTGCAAGACGGCAAATCGCTGCTCTCCATCATCGAAAGAAGTCAGCATAGAAATAAAATGTTTACCTCCCACTGGGGCAGGTCTCATCTCTGAGCGATCAATTGGTTATAAAAACCCAAGGCGAGCCTGGCAGCCCAGCACATGTAGGCAGTGACTCGAGCCTGGGAGGTGGTAGGAACGCCCTACGGAGGTCCCGCGTTTGGAAGGGGTGGGGCTCAGGCCAGCAGCAGAAGGAACCCGGGCAGCGGAGGCCTCTCTTCCCTCCTGGCGTAGTGAGTCCTTTCTGGTTTGGGCCTAGCTGGCACCCGTGTCCCCTTTCTGTGACAGTTCCAATTTGTCCTTATAGAAGTGCCGCTCCCATCGTCCTTGGGGATTGCATAGGCATCCCCTGTCCCACGGCCTGCAAATGAAAAACTAGAGAGACCCAAGAACTGACCAGCGTCCTGACCCGGAAGGCAGAGGTCTGTTTAGCCCGAGAGGGGCTTCCGTCCTGATTTTTGTAGAGTAATGTTTACAGAGCACTGCAGGCATCATCAGGCAGTGGGAATGGGGACCTGTACAGGAGTTATGACACAACGTCAGCATTTTGGACTCTTAGCTTTGATGCATCTGGGATTGACTCAGCATAATCCAACTATTCATTTCCACCTGTTACGCTGGGGACCCAGGTGCTAAATCAGAAGGTAGGTGGGGGAAACAAACAAGCAAAGACAGGACAGTGCAGTATGATACACATAAGCTTGTGTCTTACAAATAGGTGGGAACAAAAGAGGTTGTACTAAGGGGAGAGTCATTCATTTGGTAAGAGGACTAAAATCATGGGTTTTGAAGGATAATTAGGAGTTTTCAAGGCACGCCAGTGTGCTTCCTGCATGCACAGAGTCTGAGACCTGGTGTTTGTGCACAGTGCTGCAGGAGCACAAAGCAGCAGGTGGGGATTGGGGGGAGGTTGGTATGGTAGCCAGGATGAGATGGGGAAGGCTTTGATGGCCATCCCTGGCCGTTACTATGGGAGGGAGAGAAAAATAGCCACCCAAAGTGTCACCACACACAGCAGGAGTTGCCCCCACCTGTAGGCTCCCTGTCAAAATGGACACACCCCTACCCCCTTGCTCTAGAGGCCTAGTTTGGGGACATGACATGCCTGGGTGTGGGGAATGGAGAGGTATGAGCCCTGGGGTTGTGGCAGCTGAGAAACCATGCAAAGGTGCTGACCCTGCTCTGCCCCGCTGCCATGCTCCACCCCTTTGATCATTGGCACCAAGCAGTTGGTAAACCCACCTGCGTTCATTCCCTAGCGCTGCTGTCATAAATTACTGCCTCCTTGGCAGCCTACAGAAATGTATTCTCACATGGTTGAGGAGGCCAGAATTCTGGAGACTCCCTTGAAGGCTCCAGGGGAGACCCTTCCTCTCGCCTCCTCCAGCCTCTGGGGTCTGCAGGTGCTCCTGATGGGCACGACTCTCTAGTCTCTCTCCATCGTCACGCGGCTCCTCTGTGTCTGCGCCATCTCCTCTTCTGTCTCTTGAAAGGACACTTGTCATTGAATTTAGGGCCCACCCAAGTAATCCAGGATGATCTCATCTCAAGATTAATTACATCTGCCAAGATGCTCTTTCCAAATAAGTCACACTCCCTACTTCCAGGGGTTAGGAAGCGGACATATATTCGGAGGGGCCGGTTCACCCCACTGTGCCACCTGGGAATGAAATCCTCCTGCCAGCACAAGCCCACTCGCAGTCTCCCCTCCTTTTCTCCCCCCATGGGATAAAGAAATGGACATTACCCCCCACCTTTTGAAGACTAGACTGTGGCCTTTGAACACAGTCACCCTGGCAGGAACAATGTGCTTTCACCCAGAAAGAAAAAGAATTCCCTTCAACTTCAGTCAATTAATCATTGAAATTATTCATAATAAAAGATTCTGTGAGTGATAAGGAATTATGTTTAATTATTGATAGTCATTTTACATGAGTAGTTAGAAATTAATTCACTCACAGAGTTGTTTGTTTCTGGGCTTTCTAGGGGCTCTCTTTGCTTTTAAATACTTTGGGGTAAGTAATTGCAAGGGTTTTAGCAATTTGCAAACGGTATTAGTTTGTCCAGTCATATAATCCTTGGTAAAGCATAGTAAATAAAAACAATGCCTCATTTTCCATCAAGAGATAGAAATTATTCAGCAAGGGCGGTTTCCCCTTCGTGAGAGCAAGACATCCAGGTTATGAATAAGGAAGGAAGCATGAAAGAAGAGCAAGTGTTCTAGCTGACCCGCTGGCTGCACCAAAGGCTCCTGAACTTGAGCGCCTATTAAGAGTACCTGGAGAGTTTGTGAGAGCATGCTGAGACCTGAGACCTGGGGCCACTCGGGATTTCTCGGGTGTCAGCCGGGAGCTTCCAAACTCCTTAAAAGTTCCCCCAGGTGATTGAATGTGCAGCTTACACAGGTTATGAACATCTCAAATCGATTATTCTCCTATGTAGATAAGTTCAGGCCTCTGTGCCACGGTGTGCATGATGAGGCAGCCATCCCACAAGGCCTCTCATATATATATATGTATTTTTTTTTTGAGACAGAGTCTCACTCTGTCACCCTGGGTACAGTGCCATGGCATCACGAGCCACCGCGCCTGACCCAGGGTCTCCTATTTTCCAAGTTCATGAAGATTCTGGGCCTCCAGGACTGTGGAAACAAAGACCAGTGTTCTAGCTAGGGGATCTCTGTAGGAAATCAATTCATTTTAACTGATCCGGGACAAAGTTTCTTTCTCTTTATGACTTGAAACATTCCTAAGAATCTTTTGGGTGATTTGCACAGTTCTTCAAGGAAAACCCCCAGCTAGGACCCGCAGGGCTCGAGCGGCAGGGGATGTGCTTTGGGTAAAACTTCCTTGCAAGTTGGAGGACACTGAACCCCCGCTGACCCCGCCTCATCCCCTCAGTGTGCTTTGCTCCATGATTTGAGAACCTTCCCCAGATTCAGAGCTACCCTGGGCCTAGAGATATGGCCGTGGTCACCTTTAATCCTGAGCGACCCAGAGGAGCCCTGCTGCGGGACAGAGGCGTCAGTGTTTACAACCCCCTATCAGAGCAGCTGGGGACAAGGGGACATGCTCCATGATACAGGGCAGCTCCCAGGATGGCAGGTCACCCTCTCAGTGTCTCAGAGGTGGACGTATGGATACACTCACAGCTCCCACACTCCTGTGCACCCCCAGGAAGCCCTGGTTCCCAGAGGAACAGGCCAGTGAGGAATAGGGCCATGTCCCACTTGGCATCCAGTTGCTAGTTCAGGAGCCCCCATCAGATGATGGTTCTGATTCCCCCAAAGGGGGGGGATGTAAGGTGACAAAATGTCAGGGTTTACCTAAGACTGGGGGGTTTTCTGGGATGTGAGACTTCTAATGCTTAACACAGACAGTCCTAGGCAAACCAGGATGGTGAGTCACCCCTCTTTCTGGGGCCCTCTGTGAGGAGTCACCTCCAGTCCTGACAGGGTGCTTTCACTTCTCACAGGAAGAGGGTGTGACCACAGCAACATGAGCTCAGTTACCATAGTGGCCTCAGGGTTTGCCTGGCACCCACTCTGAGGGCGTCTGGACTCTCAGCATGTTCCACCTGTTTGCAGAGCTACAGCTGCCCTGCAGGGGGACATAGGACAAGCTGGGTTGGCAAAGGGCAGCTGGCCAGGAGAAGACTGTCCTCACGTGTGTTTGGTTTTCATAGGAAGCAAATTTTAAAGTTCTTGGATGCTGAAAAGGACATTTCTGTCCTCAAGGGGACCCTGAAGCCTGGAGACATTATTCATTACATCTTTGATCGCGACAGCACCATGAATGTGTCCCAGAACCTCTATGAGCTCCTCCCCAGAACCTCACCACTGAAGAACAAGCATTTCCGGACTTGTGCCATCGTGGGCAACTCAGGGGTCTTGCTGAACAGTGGCTGTGGGCCAGAGATTGACACACACAGCTTTGTCATCAGGTAACCAACCACAGCAGCTGCTTTGGGCCCGAGTAGCAGGCAGTCTGTGCTTATAGTAAACATTAGTCACTGTCCAAGAGATCAAAATAAGACACGAGGGTAGAGTTCAACCCTGTTCTCAGCAGTGACTGCTCATCAGAATCACTTGGGGAGTCCCTGATGTCCAGCCTGTACCTCAAACCAGTTAAATCAATATGGGTGGGATGAGTTGGGGGTGGGGGAGGCAGGTGATTCTCCTATATAGATAAGGTTGAGAATCGCTGATACAAAGCAGTGGTGGGTAGACAGCAGCCCTGCTTTAGTAAATAGAGCTCGAATAGAACACAGCCATGCCACTCAAGTTTGTGCATGGCTGCTTTCTCACTCCAAGACAGAATGGAGTAGCTGGGGTGAGTGGAGTAGCTAGGCAAAATAGAAGAGTTGCAACACCAAGCGCATAAAGCCTGAAAAGCCAAAAATATTTACTAGATGACCTTCTAGGTAAAGCCAGGCTCAAAAAGTTGGCAAGAAAGTCTCCTAGGCTGGCCAGTTGTTGATCCAAGTTTGCAAAACTTTTTTGAGTGTTGGGGGAAGGTGGTGCTCCCCTAGCAACTATTTTATCCTGCCATCACAATCTGGGAATGGAGGGGGTTACAGGGAAACTTGCATTTTGTACTGGACCATCTTTTTCTCTAAAATACAGTTCTCATTTTTCAGTCACCTGGGACATTTGGACACAGTTACCTGTGGTCCTGACATCTGACCCCCCAACCCATACAGACTTGTAAACAAAGCCTTGCTGTCCTCTGGTCAAAAGTAGGGCACACAGAGCCTCAGGTTTCTTTCCGAACAGCTCCTTAGCCCTGGCAGAGTTGCATTCTGTGACTCAGGTTTCTGTAGGGATAGTCCTAGTGCAAAGAGAGCCTTGTCCTGGGGCTTTGGGAAGCAGGCTTATCATACAGTTCCCTGGAACTCAGGACATGGGAAGAAATGGTGTCATTTTGCCCAAGTCCACTGGGATTGAAGAGCTACTGCAGCCTGGCTGCCAAAGTTGTTTTAGTGTTGTTAGCCGTTGCCAGGCCTGTGTGTTCAGGGCATAGCCCATGGCTCAATCCTTATTTTTAAAGCCCTCGTCTTAGGATTGGTGGAGGGAGACTGAGGGGAGGGGAGGGGACAGGCAGGCTGGAAGTGTGGCAGGTCTGGTCTGATTGGAAGGCAGAGACGGAAGGGTGGGGGAGCAAATGTCTCCTCCTGTGGGTGAGAACACGTCCAGGGTGCCGGGCAGTGACCAGGGAGGCCTTTCAGACTAGTGTCACACCTGTAAGCCATGTAAGTCATGAGTGTCAACAGTGAGCTCTCTGTACCCCACGGGTGCTAGGAATTTCCAGAGGCAAACAGCAGACTTTGGCCAACAGTTTCCCTTTGGACACTTTGACAGCCAAGTCAGGTGACTTGGAGCTTGCCCCTCCCCCTTCTGGGGCTTGGTTCCATGATCTATAAAATGGGCAGGTTGGACTGGCCAGCCTTGAAGTCCTTCTGTTCTAAATACCGTCTCTGCTCTAGCCCAGGGGGCCTCACACAAATCACCTGGGCTTCTAGGAATGCAGGTAGTCAAGTCTGAGGTGGGGCCTAAGAGGCTGCATCTCTGACAAGCATGCTCTGTCCCATGCTTGGGAATCAGGTCCACACCTGCCCACACACACGTAGGACCTGAAATGCCAAGGAGACAGCTATTCCAAAATGCAGTGTCCTTTGACCCTCAAGCCTATGCACTTGGCTCTCAAAGTTTTTTGTGTCTCTGGTATAGCTTCATAGAGTCTTGTCTGAGGACAAGATTCTGCAGCTGTACTGGGTACAGACCTCACATTTGATGCCAGAGACACAGTGCCCAGGGGCAGCACTGGCCCCTCCAGTCCTCTAAGTTCTTCCCATCTGGGGGGTTATTCCATGACCCCACTTAGAGATACCCCAGAGCCGAGACCCACACAGAGTAAGGAGAGTGTGATGTCGTCAGCACTGTGTTTCCGGCACCGTGGGGACCCACTAAGCCCCAGCTAGTGCTCTGCAGACTCCTCGTCTCCATCCCACCTGCCTCTCGCCAGCTCCTCCAAAGCAAAGTGGCCGTGTCCATCTGTGGAGATCTAGTCCAAGGTTGTGCCTGGCACAGACGAGGGGCTCCGTGTGGCTTTGCGGAGGTGACAGAGGTGGTGGTGCTCCTGACGGGGAATCTGTTCTCATCAGTCCCAGTCTTCCATCAGTTCACCTTGCCCGGGCTTCACCCTGCTCCTGCCTGCCCAGATTCAGAAGACCTGGCCGCCTCTGCTCGGGGAAACCCAGGGTGTGTGTCCTGCCAGGGTGTGCATCCTCATCAGTGAGCTGGAGGAACGTGGTGCCTCCTGGAGAGGTCAGGGCGGCTTCTGGAGGAGGCGGCATTGGAGGGGGCTTGACTCCAATGAGAAGGGTGAGGAGGAGGACACATGGAGAGGGGGCAGAGGACGCACAGGAGCAGAGGCTGCAGGGAGGGGGCTGGATGGGGGCAGGTCCCAAGAGAGCCCTGGGAGCCTGCAGTCAGGGCTGACAGTGTGCCTGTCCTGGAGCATGTGTGCAAAGTAACTTCCTGGATGTCTGGGGAGCAAAACGTCACTGTGTGCGCTCTCTCTCTCTCTCTGCCTCTCTCATCACACACACACACTTCCATAGGGAGCATCTGATGAGCAAATGCCCTTTCACAGACCAGTCCTCACTGTGCCATCCTTAGCACTCGCTGGGTGCTATTCCAGACTCTCCACATTTAATTCTCACAATTACTCTGTGAGGAATGTTCTGTTTTTACTCTGGCTTTGAGGAAACTGAGTCACAGGGAGACAAACTCACATAGCCAGTAAGGGCCAGGCTGTTGCTGTGGACTGGACACTGTGGCCTCAGAGCCCGCACAAGCTGGCACTGTCAGCCTGCAGGGTGCTCGGCCGGTGCTGTGCACCTGTGGGCATGGGGACTCTGGAAGGAAGCGACTCCTTTCCTGTCAGAGCCAAGCCCACCCACAGCCACCCCCAGGATTCACTGTAGGAGACCTGGCCTACTGGTGGACAAAAGAGACCCTCCATCAGGTTTAACCGCCACTTGACCCCACCCATGTGAAGCCGTTCACATCCAGTGGGGAAGGAGGATGTGTGGAGTCCGTTCCGGGCAGAGCCGCCCACCCCGGCATCCTCACTGAGGCCAGGGCTTCACAGCACTCCTGCCCGTCCTTACCCTTCCGCAGGGGAGCGCAGAGCCCTGCTGTGAGCCCTGTCCTGTGTTCAGTGAGGGCAGCTGGGTCCTGCTCCCAGGACTGCACAGTCCCCAGCACCCAGCACCACCGCACCTTCCCTGGCCACTCCCTGAGCCCACCAGGGTTGGGCTACATGGCAACTTCATTCTTTGCCCCTCCCAAGCCCCCTCTTGGCCTAGAGTAGATTCTAGCGCATCTGAACTTCATTGAGCCCACCTGGTCTAGAGGAGGCCTCCAGCCCTCAGGAAGGCCAGGAAGCCCGCCTCAGCTGGGTTTCAGGACAGTAGGGGTATCTGAGGCCTGGGTGGCTCAGCCTGACGTGCTGGCAGTGACACTTTAGTCTCTGAGGACTGTAGCAGGGGCCCCAAAGGTGAATTGTCTCCAGACAGTTCTGTCCCCCTGCAATGTTTTCTTTCTGATTAATCTATTTTTTTCTCCCCAGTTCTTTGTGACTATTTTGTTTTTTTTTTTTGAGCCAGAGTCTCACTTCTGTGGCCCTGGGTAGAATGCCATGGCATCATAACTCCCAGCAACTTCAAACTCCTGGGCTCAAACGATCCTCTTGCCTCAGCCTCCCAAGTAGCTGGGACTATAGGCATCTGCCTTTAATGCCCAACTAATTCTTTTTAGAGATGTGGTCTCACTCTTGCTCAGGCTGGTCTCAAACTCGTGAGCTCAAGTAACCCACCTGCCTGGGCCTCCCAGAGTGCTGGGATTATAGGCGTGAGCCACAGCCTAGTCTTCTCCCCAGTTGTTGAAAAAGTCCTTGCTCAGGCTCGGCGCCTGTGGCTCAACGGGCTAGGGCACCAGCCACATACACCTGAGCTGGCGAGTTCAAATCCAGCCTGGGCCCGCCAAACAACAATGACGGCTGCAACCAAAAAATGGCCCAGCGTTGTGGCGGGCACCTGTAGTCCCAGCTACTTGGGAGGCAGAGGCAGGAGACTCACTGGAGCCCAGGAATTAGAGGTTGCTGTGAGCTGTGATGCCACACCAGGGTGACAGCTTGAGGCTCTGTCTCAAAAAAAAAAAAAAAGAAAGAAAGAAAAAGCCCTTGCTTAAAGAACAGGGTAAATGGTGCCTTTCTGAATTTCATCATTGGCAGGGGCAAGTGGCCGTGGGTCTTCATGGCACCAGTCTCTGCTTTATACGCACTTATTCTGTTTCTCATACGTATTTCCATTGGTCAAAGTGCTTTCTCCGCCATCAAATCCTGCATGCCAGCCAAGCCTCCCCAGCAGTGTCCCTCCACTGCCTTCCCCATCCCAGCACAGGCAGGAAACTCAGGTGTGCACACCCAGGCCAGATCCTCCACAAGGAAGTCCTCAAGTTAAATAACAGAAACTGCCCACCCAGACAGCCTGACTGGTTCAGCCAGAGATTGCAAGGGCCTCTTACTTGCCGTCTAATACCCAGCTGTATCCCCTCTCATACAGAGGATAACTTATTATTATCTAACTGTTACCTAAAATTCAAATCTGTTCAAGTTACTCTTCTGCTCAAGAACCTTCAGTGGCTCCCTGTTGCCCTCAGAACTAAGTCCCTGACCTATGACCTTTGATATCTAACTCTGCTTGCTTTTCCAGCTCCATCTCCTCCATATAATACACCCCAGTCAGGCCAAGTTACTTGCCTTCTCCTCAACTTCCCCTCAGGTTTGCTTTTTTATACCTGTCTGCTCTTAGATACATTTCTCCTGCCTAAAATGCCATGGGATGATGTTTCCTAAATTGCTTGGTTATCTTGTGTAAGAAAAAAAGAAAGGGCGGTGCCTGTGGCTCAAAGGAGTAGGGCGCCGACCCCACATGATGGAGTTGGTGGGTTCAAACCCAGCGTTGGCCAAAAACTGCAAGAGAAAGAAAGAAAGAAAATATCAGTTCTTAGGCTTACCTGCTGAATCTGAATCTCAAGGTAAGTGACCTGGGGAATCTGCATTTTTAACAAGTGCCCAAGTTGGTTCTTCTGTCTTGGCGAACTGCAGAAGCCCTCTCTTCATGTCCACTGATACACTTTGCCTCATCCATCCTTCTGGACTCAGTGGTCAGCACTTTCAGAAATAGCACCCGCTACTCCTGCTCAGAATAATGGTGACAATAGTTAACATTTATCAGTCTCTTATTGTGGTCTAGCAGTGCGTTAAGTGCTGAGTGTGTGGTGACTCCTTGACTCCCAGGGAGAGGTGCTGTTATAATCTCTATCAGAGCTTAAGTGATGGAAGCGCTCAGGAAGCACAGAGAGGTTGAGCAAATTGCTCAGAATCACACAGAAAAGTGTCAGAGCTGAGTTGTATTTTTTCTTTTTCAGAGCTGAGTTTTGAACCTGGGAGTTCTGCCCTCAGCAACCTTACTTTGTCACTTGGTGGGCCAGGTCATTCCTGCCATTAGAACTGTCATCTTACAGGCTAAGGCCTGGCTTACTTTCCTCTTTACTCCTCTCCTAAATCCTGAACTCCAGGAAGCAGGCATTTTACATCCCTGGGGCCTAGAAAAGTTCTAGGTATGTGGCAGAAGCTCAGTACACATTTGCAGCAGGACGAAGAGGAACAATAAGAGGGGCCCATGAGGAGGGGAGAGATCCCCTGGGTAGGAAGAAAGAAGAGGCAAAGGACAGAGTAGAGTTGCGTGCAAGAAGAGTTCTCAGCCTCCCAAAACAACCAGGTTGCTTTTTCCCCCTGCAGGTGCAACCTGGCCCCAGTGCAAGAATATGCCCGGGATGTGGGGCTGAAGACAGACCTGGTGACCATGAACCCCTCGGTCATACAGCGTGCCTTCGAGGACTTGGTCAATGCCACGTGGCGGGAGAAGCTGCTGCAACGGCTGCACAGTCTCAACGGCAGCATCCTGTGGATCCCTGCCTTCATGGCCAGGGGTGGCAAGGAGCGCGTCGAGTGGGTCAACGAGCTTATCCTGAAGCACCGCGTCAACGTGCGGACTGCCTACCCCTCGCTGCGCCTGCTGCACGCTGTCCGCGGGTGAGTGACCTCCCCAAGGGGCAGGGAGCCATCACTGAGTGTGGGGGATGGGCTTGGTGAGCGATCCCCCTTTCCGGGATGCATTCCCATCACAGCGGTACCACCCCCTCAGCAAGTCACCTGGCCTTTCGGAGCCTCTCCTCCTTAAGAAACGAGGGCATTGGCAAATTGGTTTCTCCCGGTGTGACAATTTTGACAACTGGGAATACTTCCTAGAGAGCTGTGCTGAGAGTGATCTTGGGGCATTATCAAGGCTCAGTGGGACAGATGCTGTGAGTGTTGGAGGAGGAATACTGGCTGGCATGTCACATCTATCCCAGGTGGGTGATGTCCAAGAAAATCAGGATCAGAGGTACTTGACTTCACATACATCATGTTAATCTCTCAAAACTTTAGTGACCTCGTCTGTAAAATAGGGGTGAGAGTGGTAAGGTGTGAACACTAGATAGGATAATATATGTGAAATGCTGACTAAAATGAGTACTCTCAGTAGCGACACTCAATGTGACCACCATCATCTCTACATCTCAGTGTAATATTCGCTAACTCTGCAAAGCATCTCTTTTTGATTGGTCTAAGGTAGACAAAGATGGGATATGATTTTTGTCCATAAGGTCCTCTCTCTGAGATGGGGAAGAAACTTCACGTAGGGAATATGAAAGAGAAAGTAAGAGTTAAAGCAAAAGAATGTATTCTCTTTGAGAAGAGTTTTGATATACCCAATCATGCAGGGGTTGTCATGGCCAGGCCTGGATCTCTAATTCCAAGAAAGGGATTCCAAGAATTAAAGAAAACAAGCAGGGAATTTTGAGGAGGTTATGGAGGAGGTTCCTACTAAAAAGTCCATGTCAACCCAGATGAAGCTCTCTGACAGCACAGCCAAACTGGTAGTAATCAACAATCTCCTATTTGTTGTTTCCCATTCATGTGGCCTGACATTGACCTCCCTGGCACTTAGACCAGTAAATTGGCTCTGAATAGTTCTAATGCCCATCATGGAAGCCATCAGAAAATAGTTTAATAGTAAGCATTCATTCACTCTGTTCTAGTTATCTATTATATTGAAATAAGTCACCTCAAAACTTAATGACTTAATAATCATTTTATATATTTTACAATTTCTATTGGTCAGGAATTCAGGAAGGGCTCAGCTGGACAGTTCTAGGTCAGGCTCTCTCATGCATTTGCAGTCAGATAGGCTGGAGGCGGAATAGTGTGAGCCAGAGCACCTGGTGTTGACTATGAGTCTCTCTCTCTCTTCATGTTATCGTAGCGCTTCTCCACGTGGTCCCTCCGCATGGGCTAGTTTGGGCTTCCTCATAGCATAGTAGCTGCAGAGTGGTGAGACTGCATACATGCTGGCTCCATTTCCAGCACAAGTGGTCCAGAGACTAAGGCTGCATCACCTTTTAAGACCACATAATATCACTTCTATCATAATCTACTGGCAAATCACTCACTAAGGTGGCCCAGAATCCAGAGTGCACATAGACCCCACTCTTAATGGAAGAGTGCCAATTTGTAAGCATGTTTCAGAACCTAGGCCCTGTTCTAGATACTGTGATACAGAAGTGAATAAGATAAAGTCCCAGATCTGTTAGCACTTAAGTTTTCTTATAAGCTGGGTACAGTGGTTCTGGAAGGCCAAGGCCGGAGGATTGCTTAAGGCCAGGAATTTGAGACCAGCAACAGATGCATCCTAGAGGCCTTAGCATGATTCAAAGTGACCCCAGGGGAAGGGGAGGATGGGCGGACAGAGGGTAAACGGTGGGACCACACCTATGGTGCATTTTACATGGGTCCATGTCAAATCTATTAAGTGTAGAGTATAAATGTCTTAATACAATAATTAAGAAAGTGCAGTGAAGGCTATGTTAACCAGTTTGTTGTGTTTCAAATTGTATATAAAACCAACACATTGTACCCCATAAACGCATTAATGTACACAACTATGACTTAATAATAAAAAAATAAATAAATAATATTATTCACAAAGTGACCCAGGAAGTCCTTAGAGACCACACAAAGGACTCTTGTCCTCATAAAGGTGATTCCCAGGGTACCTGAGCCTACTGATCTAATCGTGGTTTATATCCACACAGGAAACGCATTGCCACCAAGAGAAACCTGGAAAGATATTCAATAAGGGGAAGAGTGATGGCTGTATGGACGCAGGGCTCACCAGGGCCACACCCCTTAGGCTGGAGGTTGTCCTGTCAGGGGTCCCTTCAGCATCTCTCCCCTTCATCCTTGTTACAGAGTTGGTCTGTAGCAGCAACCTCATCTCATGGGTTTAGGCCCCATGCCTTAAATATGTTTTCTTCCTGGAATGAGGAAAATCTTGAGATAATTTAGAAGTCCAAGGGGATAAGAAGAAAAGGACAAAGTCCCCTGGTTGGGGAATGGGCAACCACCTGGAAGAAACCTATGCAGCCAGAGCTATTTCCAGCTGTAATTGACTCACTTTCATCTGTCAAAATAGCATTAAGCACCAGTAATAAGCCCTTTAAACAAATAGGCTATTAATCCTGAGATTGCCACATCTTCAGTTGCAGAAGCTCCCGGGAGGAAATACTGTAGGGGAAATGGGTGGGTGGGGCTGCCTTTAGGAAGGGGAGAAAGTAGGGAGAAGGGGGCTTCAGGGGACTTGGAGTAGATTTCTGCCAGTGGTCCTCTCCCTCTACTGGGCCTTGTAGGATGTCCAAAAGGGCATCAGTAAAAAAGCAGGTAGTGTGTGCAGTAGGCCTCTGCCTTGGTGGTTCATGAGGTTCCAGGTATAATAACAAGGCTGGAGGAGGAGGCCAGAGTTCATCTGGACACTGGGAAGCATATTCAAACACATGCAATCATAAAATTGTCTGAAATTAGCTTGACCCTTGGGAGGCCATGAATTCAGCATCCTTGGAGATATTCAGGCAGTAGCCAAACCCATGATGGCCTGTGGGGAGGCAAAGCTATGTCATACAGAGGGCTGCCATAACAAAGTCCCCCACACTGGGTGTCTTAAACAATAGAAATGCGTTGTCTTCTGGAGAATGGAAGTACAAAATCAAGAGGTCAGCATAGTTGGTTTCTTCTTGGGGCTATGAGGGAAGGAACTGTCCCTGGGCCCTCTCCTTGACCTGCAGATGGCTGTCTTCATGTTCACGCGGTGACCTGCCTATGTGCCTGTCTCTGGATTTTCCCTGTTTATAAGGACACCAGTCATTTTGGATTGAGGCCCACCGTAATGACTGAATTTTAACTGGGTTACATCTGTGAAGATCCTATCTCCAAATAAGGTCACTTTCTAATGTACTGGGAGTTAGAACTTCATTTGACACATGAATTTGGTAAAGGGACATCATTCAACCCATGACATTCGGTTAGGTGGTCTTCCTTCCCATGCTAAGAATCTTAAATTCAACTCATCTGTGCCAAGAGGAGACTCTCTGCCCCACTGGGTCCTCCTCTGACTCCAGGCCATCTGAGGCAGTCAGATACCCTGGGCACTGCAGGGACAGGGGAGCTTGGTGCAGAAACCAGATCAGAGGTCTATCCGCCCCTCCACTCTCACCAGCAGCTGGCAGGGCCTGGCATCTGATGCCAACAAGGAAGGCGTCAACCCCACCCCAGCCTCAGCAGCTCTCCTAGGGGCCACTGGCTCAGCCAGCGCTCAGAGTGGCACAGTGCCCTGGCTGGGTGTTGGTGAGCAAGTGAGCAACAGAGGGGAAGGACACCGAGGCAAGTGAGTATGGCTAGGGGAAGAGAGAAGCTGTGGTCAGCAGCTGGTGGTGAATGGCTCTAATTTAATTACAGCAGCAGGGAGCTGCCACCTACGAAGAGGGCAGCCCCTCCGGCAGAAAGCAGCCCCTTGGCTGTTCAGAGGCCCAGCCCACTGGCCCTGGTACAGACAAGGCCTGTGAATTTGTGCCTAATTAGGCACCAGGAGTGATGAGTCTGAGCCTCAGGATGGCAGTGATTCAGCCTCTTCCTGCCAGTGCCTGAGGGGCCAGATCAGCAAAGCAGGCCCTGCTGCTGGCCAGCAGGGAGCAAGACTGGGGGGCGCAGGGTGAGAGACCAGTACAGGTGCAGGTGTCTCTCCCAGGCAGGCTCGTCTCACCCAGAGGATGTGTCTCTGGGGTCATTCCCTTCCCTCCCTGGTCCCAGCCAGTGGACAGGGAAGGAGGTGAGCAAGACTTGCATTCTGGAAGCGTGTTTCATAGGGAAGAAAGGGAGAAAGGCCTGTGGTATTAAGGCCCAGGAAGCTACTGGGGTTTATCTCTAATGGATTCTCCTCATTTTTCTTTAAATAGCAGGGCACATAGTAAAAAGAAAAATCCAAATGGAGAAAAGGGCTTAAAGTGACGAGCGAACTTGGCCCCACACCCCGCGTCCTCTGCTAGAGAGGCAATCTGTTGACCGAGTTTTCTGTGTGTGGATCTTTTTAGAAATAGACCTTGTTACACGTAAGGGAACATATTTTAAGCAGTGCACCTTGCTAAATTCTGGAAATCATTTGATATCAACGTACACCACCTCATTCTCCCTCCCAGCTGCCTAGCAGCTCAAGTGTGTCTGGACTATAATCTGTGTAGGCAGAAGCCACTGGTGGGCACTCGGGGTGTCTCCAGTCTTTCCCCAGTATAATCGACGCAACCTCAATCACTCTCATACTGATATCTGCGAACACGTCTGAATCTATAGGCGCTCTTTTTAGACGTGTCTTTGCCAATTTGCATTGTTATTTTTGTAGCTATTGCCAATTGCCCTCCCTAGAGTTAGGTGCCAATTTACCCCCTCACCTACAATTATTGGGAATGCCTATTTTCTCATAACCTCACCAATGGGTATGTCATCTACATTTGTTATATTTGCCGATCCAGTGGAAAATGGTGCCTGATTTTGTTTGAAATTGGATTCCTGGTTGAGCAAGATGGCTCACTCCTGTAATCAATCCTAGCACTCTGGGAGGCTGAGGCAGGTGGATTGTTTGAGCTCATGAGTTCAAGCCCAGTCTGAGGAAGAGCGAGGACCCCTCCCCCCCCACCCCCGCGCAATCTCTCCAAAAATAGAAAAATTAGCCAGGCATTGTGGCAGGTGCCTATAGTTCCAACTACTTGGGAGGCTGAGGCAGGAAGCTTGCTTGAGCCCCAGGTTTGAGGTTGCTGTGAGCTAGGCTGGGGCCACAGCACTCTAGCCCAGGCAAAAATAAAACTGTCTGCAAAAAAAAAAAAAGAAAAGAAAAGAAAAAGAGAAAGTACTCCTTTGATTGTGAATGAGAGTGAATATTATTTTGTTTGTTTGGAGTGGCATCGATTTAAACTCCAGAATCTAGCCAGAAGGTTTAAGCCCCCAAGAAATGGTCTTGTTGGGCCTAGAGGGTCAGAAGTGACAATGAGCACGAGCTGTGATCTCTGCACTGTGCAGGGCCTACCCTGTAGCAGCAGAGCCCCTGAAGTGACAGGCAGCATGATCTTCCTCCTCTGTTTTGGCAACTGGCTGACTAGGAGGGTGTTTGACTACCTAACCTGGTGACTATCTAGAAAGATTTAGAAGAGATCTGGACTCATTAACTTCTCCTGATAATGCCCCTGGAGTGACCCACTGGCCCCTGCCTGCTAGTTTTCATTCATTGCCTCACTGAATAGGCTGTGTGAAGTACCTTCTCCTGGAGTTATGCAGAAGCAGGAAGTCGGCCCACTTGTTAACAGAACTTTAAGTTGCAGGGAAGGAAAAGACAAGTAATCACAGTGTGGCATGATGGACTCTGAGATGGGGGAAGAACAGCATATAGGACACAAAATCATCCAGGAAGGCTTCCTACAGGAAGTGACATCAGAGCTGAGCGTCTGAGAAGGGACTGCCAGCCAGGAGCACATGGGAGGTGTCCTGGAAGGAACCAAGAAGGTCCTTGTGGCAGTGTGGCTGTGCACACCGGGGTCTGGAAGAGATTTGCAGGCCCAGATCTCAAGAGGCCACCAGAGTTTTTACCCTGTGGACTCCAGAAGACACGGGACAATTTCCAGTGGCATGGTAATATCTGAGCGAGAGAGCTGGCAGGCATGGATGCTTAGAAATCAAGAGTCCATCTCCAGCATCCCCATGGCCAGCCCCAAATTCTGAGATGAAAGTTCCAGCTCTCCCTGACTGCTGAGCTGGGCAGTCTGATCGTGAGATGCACTGCAGCTCACCAGGGCCCCAGGCAGTCCTTTCCAGGGAAGGAGAGCAGGTGGCTGTGGGGGGTCCAGATCAAGGCAGAGGCTGCTGATTACAGGGACAGGACACCAGGAGCCTGAGAGTTCTGTCCCCAGCTCTGCTGCTGGTCTTGCACACAAATATCACCAAGTGTCCCTTAACGGCTGCTTGTGAGGAAATCCTGCTCTTTTAGGACCTTGTGAACTCTGTCCCTGTGTTTTTAGCTTCTTGGAGAAGGTCCTCTTGGTCCCTTTTGTCAATAGCACAGCCACTATTCTTGCCACGAACTCAGCCCAGAATCCAGGGAGAAGGACAAATGTGCTTTAGAGATGATTTTGGCAATCCTCATTGATTGCTGTCCATGCTCATAAAGTACACTGCTTAATCGTCATAGCAATTGGGGTAGCCAATCTGAAAAATAATTGCTGCCTTCTTTGAGATGACTTTGCCTTCTAATTAAAATCTCAAGACTGGGATATTAAAGGTGCATTGTCAATACAATGTCCCGGATGCACCCAGCTAACCTCATTTGGGAAGGCGAGATTAATTAGTTTGTGTTTTAACACCCAGCTGTTATCCTAAGGAAAGAGACAGTCTACAAGTCAGCCACGCACACAGTCTCTAAATTGGCCAGAGCAAACGGAAGAGATAGAAAGGAAATTGAGAGTGATTTGTTCCCGCATAACTCAGCAAGCTGCTCATTAAATGGCACTCCTGTGTCCCTGTCAGACGTCGCTTAGGAATTCTTGTTTACCCAGGGAGACAGAATAGGAAATAAGTGGGTCCCGCCATGCCACTGAGCTCGTGATTCATTGGAACCTCATTGCTGTTAACGCCTTTCCCAGTTAGTGATTCTGGGTGAAAAGCCTGGCCCCAGATTTGAGAGGTTGGACATTTTTTATTTCTGTCCCAGCTGGACACATCTATCAGGCTGCATACACTGCTTCCTTCTCTCCTGTGTCTTTCCATTTTTCAATTCCATTTGAGTCAAAATTTGCCGAGTGCCATAGGAGTCAGGGTAATCAATTCCAGGCTATGCTATAGTAACACAGCCCGAGACCAGTGCTTTGGCGTCATAGATGTTTATTTCTCACTCCTGGAAAGTGCGTTGTGAGTTGACGGGGGCTCTCCTCCAATCAGTGATCCAGGCATCTAGGAGTCTTCCATCTTAGGCTGATGCCGTCCTAACAGGCGGCTTTGAAGTTCTCCAGCGCAAGAGAGGAGACAGTGGGGAGAACCCTGCCCTTGAAGAACACCAACCAAGATAGAACACATTTCTTGTCACAGCCTATGGACCAGAAATGGTCGCGTGACTGCAACCCAATTACGAAGGGATGCTGGGAGACACGGGAGAGGGCATGGAGTATTTGTTGAGTGCACCTGTCCCTGCCACCTTGCTTTGAACACAGCACGCACTGAATTGGATGGTTTTGAATCCTCCTGTGAAGGAGTATAAATTGCAGTCCCTGCTGTCAGGGAGATCACTGTAGAGTTTTGCGTAGGAGACCCATTCATACGGGAATGAATTATCAGCCGGGACTGCGAAGCACAGTAAGAGAAGTAGAAACAAAGCACGGTAATCAGCTGGAGGTGATTAGCACAGTCTGAGCTGGGGAAAAGGGTAGAACAAAGGGAGTATTTCCAAGAAGATGTGATACACGGGCTTTTGTTTTAGAGGAGGAAAATAAGAGTTCACCGAAGGGACATGTTGAGACTGGCATCCAGGGGAGGGCCAGCACATGTCTGCGTGACCTCAGAACCACCATGTGCTACTTGGATGGCTCCCATCACTGATTTTTTTCTCTCCCACTTTTTGGGTGCAGTGTTGATGGCCTGAAAAGAAATTCATTTCTGAAAGCCTTCCCCTGCTAAGGCCTTCCTGTCAGAAAATAAGCAAACCATTGTTTATTTGGCCAGTATCAGGGCTTGTATTTGCTCAGTGAGTGAGCATGAGTGAGATGGTCTCACATGCCGGTGGCTCAAGTGTCCCAGGGTAGAGCATTGGCCTGTAACTGCAGCCAGCATACTCCTAGCCCCGACCCCTCCCAGAATTGCCATGGGTGAAAAATACCTAAGAACCCTTTTATCCAGCTCTGACTAGCCAGCTGCTTAAGAAGCTTGTCTCTTCTCAAGTAAGTCACCTTGGACCCCACATTTTCCTCTGGAAAATGAAAGAGGTCAAACCTGGCCCATGGATTAACTACCCAGACCTGGCCTGTTTGAGTCATCCAGTATGGCATCACATGCTGGTGGTTTCTTTAATTTTTAACGAGTTTGCTAACATTTAAAAATTTGGAGCATTGGAATAAAAATCTAGATTCCTGATTTTTAAAAAATCAGAAGATCTGGGAGCATCATATTGGACAACAATAAAACCAGGACCTGAATGACGCCACAGTCCTCACCATGCCCCACTGCCTTGGCCACACTGAGGCCCCAAATCCCAGCTCACTCAGTTATAATCCTGCCAGGCTGCTAAGCTAGATGATTTCCCTAGGCCCAGTCTTCTTTGAAACTCTATGACTATTCCTGATGCTTACTCTTTCTCTAAATATAGCACATCCTTAGGTTCTTTTGGCAGAAACATTACCAGTCAGAACGGGACTGAGTCTCAGCTGCACATTTGAATTTCTGGGGATGGTTGTAAAAGTCCCAGCGTGCAGGCTGCAGCTAGGAGGGAGATGTAGGCATCTCTTACAGCTCCAGGTGACCCCCGTGTGCAGCCTACGTGGAGAACCTCTGCCTGGGAGCTGCAGATACAATGTGCTAGTTTAAAAGCAGGTGAGCTCCCTGTTGAGGGATGTGGGTAAGCCCAGGTAGATAAGCACTTTGCAGAGAGGTGTGGGAGGATCCCAGCATCAGCTACTGCTCTTCTGGGATTCTTCTCCTCTGCATTCTTCTCGCCTTTGTCTCCCAGAGCTTGCCAAGCCCAGCTTAGCTCTGTTGATCACAGTGCTGAGGGGGTCTCAGCAAGGGCTCCTTACCCAATAAGCCCTGACCCCAGCACCAAGCATCCCCTAAGCCAGCACTGTGCCGTCTATGTATCAGCTGCTGACTAAGCAGATGGCCACACAGGGTACAACCAGGATAATCACATTGGGCCAGCCACATTCCCGCTGCCCACAGATCTGCTGGGGCTGCAACAGAAGGGCAAAGAACATGGACTTGGAGTCAGAGGCCTGAAGGGAAGCCCTGGGCCTGCTCTCACCACCTGAGGGCCTTCCCAGTCCTCATGCCCTGTGCAGGGACTGGGTCTGTGGTGCACATCAGGGCTGAGGACACCCTGGGAAGTGCCGGGGAAGGGTTAGATGCCGAGACGGGCTGCTTGATGCTGCAGCGGATCTCATTTGGGTGACAGGCAGGGAGGAGAGAGGTGCACCACGGGTAGGAAGGTTTGGAGAGAGAGGAAGGGGCATGTCTGATTCACACCAGACAGACCTCAGCTGCAGCTCAGAGCAGAGCTGAGATGCGGGCATTTATCTAATAACTCTGGTACTGCCGCTTGAAACACACAATTACTACAGTCAGAAACTTTTGATGTCTTGGGGATTCTTTGGTAGTGGTACCAGTTCTCCACCTGGCCCGTGGCTCCCCAGAGTCAGCGTCTCAGGGGTATTCCCTGGGCTGAAGCCAGGACAGCCGATGCCAGCTGCCCCTTACCCCAGACCCACCAACCTGGCTCATCTGTCCTCCTAGAGTGGGGAGAATTTCTGCAGAGGGAGAGGGCAGCAGGGGCGGAAATAGGATATCCTAGGCAGAGGAGCAGACATGGAAGGCAAATGCACTGCTTCTGGGTTCTTTCTAGCCCAGGCCTCCCTGTGGCCAAGAACTGGGGACCTCAAAACCACCAAGGGGACACATCGGCAGAGTGGCAGGCAATTGGCCAGAACCAGCCAACCAGTAGGATGTGCCACCCATGGACTGCCTCTCGCTGTCCCAGATCTTTTTCTTAGAGATCAATACCACCTTGCCCCAGCCCCCTACCTACCCCATACATAAGTGGCCGTAGCCCCATGGAATCGCAAATAAAAGAGGAAAAACCAACCAATCATTCATACCTCCGCTGGGGAACATCCCTTCCCATCCCAAATGACCGTTCGCTTCTTTAGCAATCATGGTCCTCAAGGCCCTCAGCACAGAGGCAGCAGGACTGACCACCCCTTGGAGCCCACGGCTCAGCAGGAGAGACACGTGTGCACCCTGCAGGGAAGGGACTGGTGTGCAGGCGACCGCAGCTGCCCAGAGGGACACACTCAGTACAGTCTGGAGACAGGACAAAAGCACAGGGAGTCCTGATCCGGAGCCTTGATAGAGGAGGCCTGCGAGACAGCACAGAGCTGTGGGGAGCCACGGGACCTGGGGAGCCGTGACTGTGTGTTGTGATGAGGAGCACAACAGGCCAGGGCCAGGTCTTGCAGAGTGTGTGTTCTGCGCTATGCAACTTGGATTGTGCAGGGAGAGGTTTCAGAGAAATGCCTGGAGGGCTATGAGGTGGAAGGCAGATGGCCTGGTGAGCTGTCCCCATAGGGATTGCAGCCCACAGGAAGAAAGGAGGAGGTGCTACCAGGGGACCACAGACTCTTGCTCCTGTTATTTGTCTATTACTTTGTGTTTGCAGTGACCAGAGACATTGTCTTGTTCTCTGCTTCTGTCCCTAACTTTGATTCCCAACTGGAAAATTCAACTACGGGGAAGTTTCTTGGCCCAGACAGGATGAAATCATAGCAAGTTCCAGGAAAGGAGTCTTCAAGTGACAGGCTTAGGAAACAACTTAAGCTGTGTAGGGGCCACCCAGGAGGCTCCCCCATGCCCAGGATCACCACATTCACTCTGATTCTGGCCATCTGAGACCGGGGTCCCCATCAGCAATGTTGAAGCAGAGGTTCAACTCATCTGGACTGACGATCAGATTGGGGTGGGGGAAATGCATTTTATTTCATCAAATATTATATGATTTCCTGAAATTATATGGGTTAGTAGGAATCTTTAACTTTGATTCAGAGGCTAAAACTTTCTCGAAACAAACAAATAAAAAGGATTTAAGGCTGATTATCTGGAATGTTTGGGGGATTTTCCTTTTTGAGAAGGAGTCTTGTTGCAAAAGGAAAAGACTTTTAGGGCTTCTAGGAAATTTCCCCCCAGCCCCACCCTTTCAGTGCTATTTTATCCATATCAGTGCTATTGATAAAAGTACTGAACAATATGAAACAGTTCTGTCTTTTGGCAATATGTAAATGTTTTGTCTGGCAGATATTTACTTCTGGCATGAATTTAATTGGTGTGTTTGATTATAAAATCACATGCGTTACTGTGCTGAACTGTCACCAAACACTGTGCTGGCCTTTACTTTGGTGAGGGAGTGGGTGTTTTTAGAGAGGCAAATCAGGAGCGCATTGGATGGGGATTGTGCGAAGATAGAAAATATGGACCGTGTCTGATCCAGAGATGCTGTGGTAAGGAATTTGTGGTACGGAATTGCATCTTTCTGCCAAGGTGTAAGCATTGCTTGTAAAGGGATTCAGCGTAGAGTAGGTGGAAGCTTTTACTAGAAAAAAAGAGGTTAGACCACTTATCACTGTGAGTTCCAAGTTTCTGTGGGAGCATGTAAAGGAAAGCAGGAATGATCACAGACGGAATGGATGTTTCTTCACTTGTGGAGAAACTTCGCTGTTATCTTGGAATGTCGGCAGATATCTTGGAGATCATCAGGACTATGTCCCATCATTACATAAATGTGTAAAATTAAGTTGACAGGAAGAAGTGACTTGCTCCAAGGCACACAGTCAGGGGCAGAGCTGTCACTAGAACTCAGAGCTTCTGAATTATTTACCTCCTTTGCACCTCTGTTTCCTCATCTGTGAAATGGAGATACTCACTCCTGTCCGCACTGGTGGCTCAGGTGCACCTGACAGCCTGCTCTCTCTGCTTCTCCATGCTTCCTCTCTTTACCCTGGAGGTAGGAAGCAGGGGCTCTGTTTTGGAGGTAAGTACACCAAGATGTAGCAACAGGAAGAAAAAGAGTGGGTAGAACCCAGCCTCCCAGGGCAAACCATTGTCTAGGGCCAAGCAGCTGTCCAGGAGAGTCAGAGGGCAGGGCTCCTGCAGGCTGGAACAAAAACTCAATCTGAAGATGCTCAAGTGGTTAGAGGGCAGGGCTCCTGCAGGCAAGGACAGAAAGGCAATCTGAAGATGCTCAGGCAGCAAGGATGGAGTCAGGAATGGCAATCGCAAAGGAGGTACAGCAGGACCTTGCCAGGCAGCACACACCGTGCAAGAGCAGGTAATTTACAGAGGTCTGCCAAGTTCTGCAGGTGGGCCAGCCCTGCCCACAGTCCTGTGTGTTACCTGTGGTTCTTCTACAACTACAAGGAAAGCCAGCACTTGCAATTGGGACCATGTGGCCACAAGTCATAAATATTTATTATTTAAAAACTTTGCTGCCCCCTTTCTGCCTGGGTGACCTCAGGCAAGTCACTTTTCATCTCTCAGCCCCATGTTTGCCCATGGACAGGATTGTTTTGAGAATTCCTTAAACTCGTGTATGTGAAAGCACCCAGTCTGAGGAGTGGCTCAGCTACTGAACCAAGGGTGGTTATCAGTCTCCTACAAACAGAAGTGAGAATCGGGGGCTTGATTGATCCTAGGGTTCCTTGAGGGGCAGAGGCAGGCTGCCCAGCAGGACAAAATCTCCCTCTTCCTGGAAACGGTGATTCACAAACTTGTTTCTTTGTTGTTTCTTTTTTCACCATTCTTTTCAGATATTGGCTGACCAACAAAGTCCACATCAAAAGACCTACCACCGGCCTGTTGATGTACACCCTGGCTACGCGTTTCTGCAACCAGATCTACCTCTACGGCTTCTGGCCCTTTCCACTCGATCAGAACCAGAACCCTGTGAAATACCACTACTATGACAGCCTCAAGTACGGCTACACCTCCCAGGCCAGCCCCCACACCATGCCCTTGGAGTTCAAGGCCCTCAAGAGCCTGCATGAGCAGGGGGCTCTGAAACTGACTGTCGGCCAGTGCGATGGGGCCACGTAAGGTGGGCACCCTGAGGGACACAATGGCTCACATTTCCTGCCAGCTACAACACAGGCAGATGGGAGTCGGGGTGGCACAAACAATAGAAAAAGCAGGCTAGTGGTTTTCTTTGTTAAAGTGTAAAACAGTGACCAGAATATATATATCTATACCTGCATATATATATTGACCTGAGTATTTATAACTGTGTGGTGTTCATCTAGCATTAGGCAGATAAGCCACAGGAAGAAGGTGTGGAGAACCCACCTGAACCAGACTGAGACTCAGTCCATCTTTGGGGGGCGGAAGGACTTGACATGAAAAGAAGCTAGTCCCAAGACTTTGGATGACAAACTGCCTCCTGGGTTGGAGCGATCTTTGGGCTCATGGATGAATGGAGAGCCACCTATTGTCAGCTGCCCTCAGCCTCTGGGATATACGGATTCTGGGTGAGCTAAGACCCAGAGGGGATGCTTGACCCATTCTAAGATGGGGGCTGCTCATGGAGGAGAGGAAAGTTTAGACAGTTCAAATGGGCAAAAGAGCACAATGAAACCAAGCAGCAGGACCCGGTAGGAATCAAGGGCCTGTTCCACAAACTTACAGTTTGACTGCCCAAGGAGCAAACCCATAGCATCCTGTGTCCGACAGGCCTCCACAGCCACGGAGAGAAGGCTGGAGGAGACACGATGGACAGTCCATATTCTGCCTTGGCAAGAGCCACCAAGAACTTTGGGTGAAGCAGGAAGATGAAACTAAGAGATGGAGTGTTCCAAATCAAGTCTGTGAAAAAATCGAAACCTCCTGCTAAGGGTCTGCTCCACCCTAGAGTAAGGCAGAAGCATGTCCAAAATGTGGTGGTTGTGTTGGGTGTTCCTTGAAGCATTTGGAGGCTGTTGAGGAGAAAGAGACCCTGGGAATTTACCCTCTGGGTTAGTCTCGCTCTTACCCTGATAGAATGTCATGTGAGGGACTCTGTTGTCCTCCTCTGCCACCAGGGAAGCCACAGCAAGGGCTTGAAAGAGTACTCTCAAGACAAATGTCATCTTTCTTAAAATAGCTATGAATGCCTTTCTGGGTGCCTGCAGAGCTCCAGAGTGTGAGACCTGAAAGAATGTTCTCTAGCTCCGGGTCTGAAACCACTCTCTTTGTTTGCTGCATTCCATACTCTGGGGCCTCGGCAGCCAGACTGCTGTGGTGATGTCACTTCCCTGTCACTTTGCTATCCTGATGGTCCCAGGAGCCCACACCAAGCTCCAAAGCTACAGGGAGAGGTTCCAGTGTGCACCCCACACCCACCCACCGCCATCTTCCCACATGGCCAATGATTTTAGAATTTTGCAAAATCTTTGTTTCCTGGGGTGGCATCTGTGGCTCAATGAGTAGGGTGATGGCCCCATATGCCGAGGGTGGTAGGGTGGCCCCAGCCCCGGCCAAAAAACTGCACACACACAAAAAAAGATTCATTCAAAATCTTTGTTTCCCCTGTTAAGTTTAATAGTTAAGACTTTAACAAAAATTTTAAAAGCCAAGTGCAGTTCTAAACGCTAAACCTAATCTGCTGGGGAAATCTGGGCTCAATGCCAATAACTTAGGGGCTGGAATCACAGGTCACACACAGAAGAAGCATTAGGCAGCCTGATTTGTTAGATGCATTCCCTGGCCTGATAAATAACAGTGTTTTAAAACATATCTGAAAGATAAGCTAAAAACCACTATCTTGAAGGAGTGAGAGAGTTAAAGGAAGTAATCAAGATCTCCTAAGCGAATGAGATTGGACATAATTAATCAAAGGCAATTCAGAACACGACATTGGCTCCAAATTAATGGCTGACGGGAAGCCAGAGGAGGCAGCAGAAGGATACCCAGAACCATTAGCCTGCACTGGGGCGCTGCAGCCCCAAACCATGATGACGACTCTCTTCTCCACTTCTTTTCCCTTGGGGGTTGCTTGAAGTCTGAGATTTGGGATTTGCATTATACAATGGATGTTTAAAAGAGCAACAGCCCTATCACAGCCTCTGTGGGAACTGGGTGGTTTCAGACTCCTCAAGAGCAATGAAAATAATAGTATCATATTTTACACGTCTCCAGAGTTTCATCTTGAGGATCTCAGAGGTTCTAGAAGACATTTAATTTCTAAAGCTTGCAGTAACCTGGGGAACAGGTTGAATTTCCATTGACATCTCGGTGAATTAGTCAAGGCCTTGGGACTCCAGAAGGTTCCACGATGAGTCCTGAGAGGAACCCAGATGTCAGGTACTGGAGTTGGCCCGAACTCTGCCCACCAGGACAGGACCTCGCCCTCCCCTCCCAGGGGAGTCAAAGGCCAGAACCCTAAGAACCAGGTCACAGTTTCCTCTCTGTCCTGAGTCTTGGTTCCTCAAACTGAAACTGATGGGAGTTGGAGTGGAGGGAGCCCTTGCAAGCTGCCCTTGGGCTGGCTCTGCAGGAAGGCTGGGGGCCCCGGGGCAATCCCTACGTGCACTCCTCTCAATTCTGCTTGAGTCTCTCACTGCCAAAATGCCTTGACCAAGATAGGACGGGAGCTCCAGGAGCCTTGGCTCACCCTCTCTGGCGTCCTTCTCCATCTGGGCAGCACAGTCAGTAGGCTGCCTGTCTTTTCTTGCCTGTGACAGCTTAGCGGGAGTGAGGTTCCACTGCAGTCTCCACAGCAGGACACCCGGCCTTGGGTGGCCCCGGCAAGTCACCCTGATCCAATGCCTCATAGATACAGCTGTCTCCGCCAAGAGGGAGCCACCCAAACTGAGATGGCTCCTCCAAATCCCTTGTTCTCTCCCCCTTCACCTTCCTTCTGTTCAGAGGAAGCATGGTCCATCCCCTCCTCGCTGGCTGGTTACTCTCATGCTGTCTCCTGCTCTTCCCCCGTCATCTCCTCCTCCCACCAGCTCGCCTCCTGCTGGCTCCTGCGGCCTCTGCCCTCGCCTCCTTACACCTCCAGATCTGGGATGGGTCCTTACCTTCTGCCTCCCCGCAGCACCCAGCCCTGCAGGGTGCTGAGCCCCAACGCTGACTGAGCTCTGCACCTGACCTTGCTCTGCAGCGACCCTCCTGCATACCCTCTGGCCCCTTAAGCACCAGGATACATGTTCTCATGTTTTTTCTCCTCCCTTCCCAACACTTTGTGGCCATTTATTTATTGATGCGTATATTTATTTCTGTATTTATGATTTATTTATTGACACTCCTACCTTGATCTAAAAAGGAGCCAGGGCAGACCTGACCATTACTACCCTCTCCTCTCCTCGCTTCATGATGGAGACATGCGTTGCACTGGTGTCCTCTCCGTGTCCCCTTACACTCTCAATCAGCACCCTCATGCCTGCCTTCCCATGCAGGCGCCCCCTCTCTAGGAGGCCCAGCCCTCCCCAGCTCCAGGCTGGGATGGACACTCACCCTGTCTGCTCGGCAGCAGTACCATAAGCTCACCCCATCTGAACCCAGGTGGGTCATCTCTGCCTCCCTTTCCTCCTTGATTCCTCCTTTGCCTATTAGAAGACTACGATCCCCCAACCACCCAGCTGAGACCCTAATGTCATCATCCACGCCTCTCCTACAGATTGCCTTGCTACTCCTTCCCACTAGCTCTACCCTTGCTCTTTACTTATCTCTGGGGCCGTGTGACAGCAGTCTCCCAGATTTCCTCTGCACACTTCCACATTCTCCACTCCATCCTGAACGTGCATGGCAATTTTTATCTCCAGCCACTCACAAAACTTTGAAAGTTCCCCTGACCCATGAACAATTGTACAAGGCCTCATTCTCGCTTTCCACCTGACACGAGTCAATCTAGCATAGTTGTCCCTAGAAGGGGTGCTGCATTTCCCTGTCTCTGTGCCTTTGGCCTGCTGTTCTCATGCCTGGAATGCTGGCTTTGTTTCCTTCGAGGCCCATGCAGAAACCACATCTTTTCACAAAGCTCTCCCTGAACTACCAACCACTGGGATCTCTCCCTCTGCTGAACCACCATAGCACTTTATTTGTACCTTTCTCATGGCACTTACCATATTCTGCCTTGTATTATAGTTATTTGTGCACTTGTCCTATGACCGTTCTTAGAGTGTAAGCTCGCCTAGGGCAGGCACTGTGTTTTATTCATCTGTATCCATCACGGCACTAGGCGTGGTGCATAGCACACAGCAGTTGCTCAATAAATGTTTGTTGGATTAAATCCTTAATGACTGTAAAGGACTTTGGAGTTGATGGAGCCATTTTGCATTCATAATGTCACAAGAATCCCCAGAAAATCATGTGGGTTGGGCCAAAGCAGAAGAACGTCATCTCTTTTCCATAGGTCAGAAAACTGAGTCAGAAGCCTGCGTGGCTGGTGGAATTTTCCCCTGTCTTCTCATCCTCACTCCAGGGCTTTTTCTGTTCATTGTTGTGGTTGGGTGGCTCTAAACTTAAAGGTGACCCTAAGCCTGGTGCCACAGATCTAACCTCAGGGTTCTCAGCATGAACCCTGGCACCTGTGCCCTTCAACACAGGCAAAATCTTGCTCCTTTTCAGGGGTAACAAAAGCCATTTGGGTTTTATCAGGCCTGCGGTGGGAGTAGAGCTATAGAATCTCATCAATCATTCTTGCTACTGTGGTCACAGGGTAGGAAACCATCAGTCCAGATGGCAGAGAGACCAGCAGCTCCAAGGGGCTGCTGTGTGATAAATCTCTTCATGCCTAATTAAGGCTCCCCTTCCAGAATGAATGGAACAGGGATATTTATTGATGCCAGTCAGATGGGATTCCAGATATGCACACTGCCTCAAGAATGCCCTTAATGGCATCCCCAGTGACACCAACAGCCTGCCCCAGCCCACTGTCTCTCACCAGCCCTTGGAGACACCTGGTGGTGTCATCTTCCCATCTTCACCCCCATTCTTCACTTCTCCTCTGCAGGGCTTTCCTCTTGGCACCCACCAAGGGCAGAGTGAACCCAGGTAGCCAAATGGCAGCTTTGTTCGTGAGTACCTGAGCCCTGACCTGGAGTGATGCCATGAGGTGGCAGGAAGGAGTGGGATGGAGAACTCTCTGTGACACCCTTTGTGGAAGAAAAACACAAACAGGCGTCTGTTCTGGTGCCACAACAATGGAATATTTCCATGGTTACTGTATAGCAGCAATATCTTAGCTGTTTGGGGGCTTTATGATGGGGGTAGCTCAATTTCCATCCCTCCTAGCCCTACGGGTGGGACAATTTCCACACACAGTGCATTGAGCCATTCACTCCCAGATCGTAGTTGGTCTAGAATCACCCAAGTTGCCTATAGCCAAAGCCCAATAGAGCCACCCAACAAGAACGCTAAAGGTCCTTCATGCCTTTCTCAGTCTTTCTCACTACCTCCCCTGGAACCTGGGGTGGGAGATAGGCCTCCCAGGGGATTCCAAGAACTGTGTCAGGAAAGACCTCAACTGCTCCAGCCATGACAACACCTTGAAATATCAAAAAAGCTTCTCCAAAACTGACCCAGCACCTGCCATGAGCAGCCAAACCTTAAGGAGTTAATAGAAAATGAGGACTGGACAGCCAAGAAGAGGGAAAACTGCCGTGTGGCCCATGTGAACCCTGGCATGATAGGTCCATTCAGCCACAGAAGGAGTGCAGGCTTTCATGCCTCATACCAAGGTGAGCTAACTGGAGTTAGTACAGAAAATGCCCCTTCAATTTAGTTCTAAGCACTTTCATTTTCTAAAATGAGACTTCAATGGTGTATCTGCTATACAAGGTCAGCAGAGGGGTGACCAGCCCCGTCAGAATCAGGAGTGCTTAAGTGAAGTAGGATGTTGCAGGGAGACCATTCTGGGGTGAGCTCTTCCGCTCAACAACAACCAGCATTGTGCCTTCTCACTCCAACAGCCAAGATGGTGAGGATATAACTCACTACAGTAACAAACATGGGACAGGTTGCTTGGCTGCATCTGTGCTCACAGGCACCCCATCTCTGGGCAGGAGCTTTGGAACCACTACCAGATAATCTGGAATCCTGTCACTCAGGAACCTAGGAGTGAGGCAGCCTCCAGTGAGGCTGCTCAGCTCTGGCGTTTTCCCATCTATAAAATGGAAAAGACATCTACCTACCTCCTTTATGAAGTGATTGTGAAGATGCAATATCGGATGAGGTAGGCAGAGAAATTGGAGGCAGGGGCAATGGAGAGGCTTAGATCTAGAGCTGTGTTCCCAGCTCCCAGGCCTGATCAGTGCCCTGTTAGGAACCAGGCCCCACAAGAGGAGGTGAGCAGAGGTGAGCAAGTGAAGCTTCATCTGTATTTACAGCTGCTCCCATCACTCACATCACACAGAAGCTCTGCCTCCTATCAGATCCTTGGAAGCATTAGATTATCATAGGAATGTGAACCTTACTATAAACTGCATGCGAGAGATCTGAGGTTGTACTCACTTATGAGAATCTAATGCATAATGACGATGTCATGTGCTTGAATCATCTGAAACCATCCTTCCCTCCCCCATGTCCATGGAACAATTATCTTCCATGAAACCTATCCCTGGCACCAAAAAGGCTGGGGACTACTGCTCTAGAGCATATAAAATGCATGCAACTGTAAGTTTTCAGGATTCCATTTGTCCAACATCAGATCAAGTCATTGCCCTGCTTAAACCCATCAGTGGCTTTCCTTCACCGTTTCAGGACAATTCTAAGCGTCTGGCCATGGCATATAGGGTCTGGAACCCTCCTCCTTCCAGTATCACTATTCTGGTCTCAGGGCCTTTTCACGTGCTGTTCCCTCTGCCTAAACAGCTGCTTCCCAGCTCCTTGGGTTGACCTCTTCCTCATCTTTCAAGTTTCAAATTAAATGTCACCTACTGGGGAGTCCATTTCTGGTCTCCCTCTGCTAATTACTTCCTATTTACATACCACATTATCCTGCTAGGTGGTCTTGAAACATGAGCTAAATCATCTCATTTACTTTGTAGTTCTCAACCCCAAAAAGCTTTATCAAAGACCCCAAATGCTCAGGCCACACTCCGGCAAGTTAAACCAACATCTCTGGAAGCTGGTCAGTGACCTCCACCCAGCCCACACCAGAATTGAGAAATGCCTGCATATTTGCTGACTTTATCCTCTGCTTACCCTTCTGGAATATTTCAAAGGAATTCATTCTCAATAGGGGTCACCTGTGCCCTATATGGTGGGCATGGTCATCCTCCAAGGTAATTGCTGATGACTCTGCCTAGGGTGCTGCCAACAGGCTGGCAATGTGACCGTGTCATTCTCTGCACTCTCAACAGGCACGGACAGCTCTAGATCTCCCACAGGGGCACGTTCTGTCCTTGCGGCTGCAGACAGACATCCAGGTTTTTACCCCTATAACTGAGCTGGAGGGTGGAGGTTTTCCAGTTCCCCTCTCACCTACTCAGAGAATTTCCTGAGTCTCACCCTACACAGGAGGCTTGTTCTTGGCCTGAGCTTGAGAGCCCATCCCCACTCTGAAGACCTTTACCAGCTTGGCTGCACATCGGAACCAGTGGGGGAGCTTTAAAACCCCCCTGAAACCTGAGGATTTTGATTCCCTTGGTCTGGCCTCTCTCCAAGCTCCTCAGGTGGCACGACGTGCAGGCCCTGCCAGGAACCCAGATGCAGTTTCTAAGAGTAGTGACCTCTTCCACGGCAGCCCCTCTCACCCCAGGTCTGAAGTCTTTCCTTTATTTCTGGCTTCTGGGGTTTTCCTTCCTCGACTTCAAGCCTAGCTGTGTTCTGACTACTGGGTTTTGTTGCCGCTGCTCTGTTAGTCACATCCAGATCTCTGGGCTGCTGCATCCTGGCGGCAGGAGGAAAGGCCTGTCCACGCTGCTGCCTGCACACACACACACCGCCCCCCCCCCCGCCACCCTGTCCCAGACCTGCAAGAATTGGGCTTCACCTGGCACATTGACTGGAATGTCCCCACCCTCCATAACTGTGCTGGGCCCAGAGTACGCACTAAGTAAACTGCTCTTGTGTGCAGGGAAGAATGAGGATAGATTCTCTGAACGTGTGAGTGATGCAAAGGAAGACTTGCACCTCACTATCCCTGCCGAATGGAAGGGAACAGGGATTGCCCCCACTTCCTCAGCCAGGCCGTGCATTCTGGACCCTGCGTGAGATGGTTTCTGTAATGCTTACACTTACATCAATCCTGCATATGGTGTCACCACCGTTTGACGAAGTCAACAAGCCAGGATCTCAGAGGTTAAAGACTCATGTAAGATGCCAAAGTATGAGTGAGTGGAGACTTCAAAGCCAAAGCCAATGCTGTTAGCACCAGCCTATCCTGAAAACCCCCAAAGGCCACTCCATTCTATCAACCCTCAACCAAAATGTCACAGTGCAATCCTGTCCAGAAAGAGTGGGGAGGATGGACAGAACTTACCCTCCTACTGTGTGAGCCAGACTCATCACAGGCTGCTGTTCTGCTCTGGCTCTTCCCATTGGCAGAGCTGATACAGACCCAGACCACAGCTGTGCAGCAATGTTGATTGTTAAATGCATCCTTGCCACGTGGTTGAGAGCCCCGAGTGCCTCAAGCGCCCTGTGCTCCAGCTCCATGGCCAAAGCCCATTCTGACTGGTTGGGGCTCATCCAGGTTAGCAAATACTTTGCAAATCACACCTTCCAGGCAAGAAAGTAAGGACCCTAAGGACCTCACAAGAAGACAAAAACTCAGATAAGAGGAACCATCTCGACTGCACATAACACTGAAATTGTTTCTCTCAACTCCAATCTGAGTAGCCATCAGCAGATAATGGAAGAGACGCATCCTTGTTACTTGATAAAGTCCCTCTTCGTATTTGCTCCCTTATCTGGATTGATTTTGTTGTGGAAAATAAGATAAAAGACTCAGGGTTTAAAATAAGCCTTGTCTTTACCTAAAACCTGCATGGAAGAAGGATGAGCAAGGAACATTCATACGCAGAAGCAGATTGACGACCATATTGCTGAATGCATCAAAATTATAGGCTTTTTATGATACTGAGGAACAACTTAAGACTCTCTCTGAAAAGTATCTTGTGATCTGCACAGAAGGAGGGGCTTCATGCTTCTCTGCAGATAAGAGGAGACAAATTATATAATTTTGCAAACTCCATAAAAGCTACTTGAATGGGATGTAGATAACATTCATTTAAAAGGGGTCAGGATGTTTGTCCAGCAAGGCATTAACGAGCCATCATTTCATTGAGATTATAGGCTTCTTCCTCTCCCCACAGGTTATACGCATGCACTTCTGTCTATTACAGAGTAAATCTCTTTATTTCAATCATCTCTCCTCCACCAACAGCTTAATTTGCATCAGGATTAGGAAGATTATTTTTCCATCTGGGTTACATTTTTCTTCGTTCAATTAATTCTACTTAAAATCATTCTGCTGTTAAAGACTCTCTTGCCCAGTGGCAGGGAATGATAAATAATTTTGCAGTCTCACTTCTGAATCAGATGCCTATGATTCCCCATCTCATCCTCTTTTCCAAGGTCTCATGGCTAAAACTAAGCCAGATCTTTCCAATCCTCAAATCAATCCCAGTTATTCCAATGGAGCCCCATTGTCTTGAAATCTTTCAGATTTCCAAATGTTCTTCTTCCTTAATAAGAAAACATAAGAATTTTCATCCTCGTCTTTTAATTTTTGTCATTGTTGTGTTTTTAAAATTCAAATGTGTTAGTAAAATTCAGCCAGGAAAACAGAAACCTCTCTAGGTATTTCAAATAAGAAAGGATTTAATGCAGGGAATTAGAGGCTTACAACACTGTTGGATGATCTAAGAAATAAAAGTCTGAGAAAATCACTAATAACGTTCAGGAAGTTAGAAAGTACAGGGAATTTGGGAAATTGCTACTGGTGATCTGTGTCTCCTACTGTCTCAAAGAGGAAAAACTGAGGGAGGAGGGCCCATAAGCATCAGGTGAATACCCCATGTCTACTAGCCCAGGTGATCAGCTGCCATGTTGCAGAAGCAATAACAATTTCTGTTTTTCTTCTACTTCCCAAATCATACGTGAGTTCCTCCAACTGTTGGAATCTAAACTAGAATCCTAATGGAAATAGATAACTGGGAAATGTGGTTTCCAGAATTTCCACCCTACAAATGCTTTGGAGAGAGTGGAGACAAATGTTACTTCCCTAAATCCAGCACATGGAGGATCTGCAATTCTCCAGGCACTATGTTAGCAGCTTTATATATAACTATCCACATTTTTCACATGAAAAAATGGAGCTCAGACTTATTAGGTAATTTGGCCAAGGACATATAAGCAGCTGGTGATCACTGGTCTGGTTTCCAAACCCAGGCTCACTCCACCTCATTGTCCGGCTTCATTCAGTAGTTTAGGACAACTTTTACAACCTATGATGTCCTTCCTACAGTGGATCTCCAGAAATTTGCCAGAGATATGTCCTCCCCAGTCTAGGGGCAGCAGTTTGGGTGTCCTTCTTTCTTAGCATGTCCATACAACTTCCATGTCTTCCACAGATGGTCTTGGTGTGGTTGTCCATGTCACCTTCCCTGGCCTCAACCGATTGCTAATTACCTGGTGCTCTCTCAGAGCATGATTTTTTTTTTTTTTTGGCACATTCTCAATTTGACATTGTTGATTTTCAAGCTCTAACTCAAAAGAGGGGTCCTGCCAAGCCTGACTCCTCAGCTGCATCTTCATAGGTCTGTGGATGGCCTCTGGTCTACTGGTTACCTACCAATCCAATCTTTCAGGGAATACTACAGAATTTTCCGGGAGAACTGTCAACTGCTACTAGACATGAGATCAGATTTCTCTTAGTCTTTCTCAGGGACAGTAGAAATCTTTTTCTACAATCTCATGGAAGTCAAACTGGACAGCAAAGAAGAACTGCGAAGGAAAGCAGTGGCCCCTCCATAGATCACTGAGCTGAGTTAGCAGGACCCAGTTTTTCCTTTTGGTCTTTTTTTTTTTTAATAATTTTATTGAATCATAATTATGTACATTGGTGCAATCATAGGGCACGATTCATATACATTCAGAAATATTTTGATCGTACTGTTAGAGATAGCCTTCATGGCATTTTCGTGATCACTATATAAAGACAT